>VDFB02000019.1:2606896-2666098 GCA_007258455.2 Sequoia sempervirens | reverse complement strand
CTCTCTCTCCCTCCTACCCCCTCTCCCTCTCCCTCTATCTCTCAACCCTCTCCCTCCTACCCCCTCTCCCTCTCTTAGGTCTCTCCCTCTTAGTCACTCCCTCAGTCTCTCTCCCCTCTACCCTTAATTGTAAACCTTAAAATATTCACCCTTAAATCCTCTACCCTCTACGCTCTACCCTCTACCCTTAGCCCTTTCCTCCTTTATCTCTCTCTCACTCCCTTCCTCTCTCTCTCTCTCAAGTATCTCCCTCTCTTAGGTATCTCTCTCTCTCACTCCCTCTCTCAAGTATCTCCCCTAGTACCCTGTACCTCTCTATAAATGTACCATCTAAAGCTTAAAAAAACCAAATTTATCATAATGTGAGCGCGTTATTAACCAGTAGAGATATGTTCGTTTAGGATTAAATAACACGGTCGCGTTATCATTAAAAATGGTAAAAAATCACAATATACCTGTGATGTTGGCCCACATTCTGCATATTCTCCTGGTTTTGAGTGTGCTCCGACAAAAAGTAGATTTTTGGTGGTTGAGTGAAGTGTGCATGCATGATTTTGAGATTTCATCACCTTTTGAATGTTCTTTCCATCACCTTTGCATGAAATAGCAGAGTTTTCACATTGAGAGGCATATACTATCAATTCAAGTTTGAATTATACTGATAATTGATATGCAATTGAAATTTGGAGGGGAACAAGGTTTTGAAGAAGTCAAATTTTTTAGGAGTTTGAGGAAGGAAGAAGCAAAGGCTGCATAATTGGGTAGAACTCCTCTATTTGAAAATTTTCTTTTTAGGTATGTGAAATATTTGTACATTTTCTTTCATTTTTGTTGTTTTGCTTATTCCATGTTGATCAAATTGTTTGTTTGTGATGCAATATCAAATTTCCAAGCCACTCAACAACATCATTTCTTTAGGGAGCTTCCTTCCCAAATCAATAAAGAGTAAAAGATCAATTTATACAAACTGTGTCAAATTCATCCAAAACTACTTTTCATTCAACCAAAATCCATTTATTTCATTTCAAGTTATAAGGCTATCAGTAGCCAATTCACCATCTCCATATAGCAAACCATTTTCAGAATCAAATTTCAACTTTGTTCTTGTCATAAACAATACAACAATCACTCATCAACTCAACTTACCCCTTCAAGGAAAAAACAATCAAACACCTCTATTCCTTAGACCTACAATCAAACATCATCCCAGCCATTTAAGATATCTTTGCTCAAATCAACACATCCATCATCCTATCTTCACTTAAACACCATTTGTAACAACAAGAAGCATTAGTTTAACACTATCACCAGACCTTTAAGATACCAATTTCATCATGTTTTGATTGTAATATTCCAATATATCACTATAGATACACTCTGACTACTTTACATTCAAGAAACCATTGCCATATATTGGAAACATATGCCCAAATCATCAAATCTTTCACAATCTACCTTCAAAACATTACCAAGCATAGACACAACTGTGGCATCACAAATGAGACTGCTCCCAAGCACTTAACAACATTCCTTTCGTTGTTTCTACATATTCTCTGTTTTTAGCAAACAATGCCAAATATCTCTAAGAGGCCAACATTCCATCTAATTGGGTGATTCCTTTTCTATCATAAAGAATTTACACAATCCCAATACAGATTCTCAGGCCTATTTTGATCCTTTTCAACATACTATAAAATTTTATGCACTTATTTCACAAAACATAGTAGAACCAACATGTTGTGTACTGGTAAAAGCCCTTAAATAGGTCAATCTATCAAAGCAAGTCATCATAGAACTACTCACTAATCCACCAAACCTACAAACAGTCTTAGGCCATGTGTAGAAACTCACAAATAAACAAGTTTCAAGATGGGAAACGCCCATCAATACACAAAATCAGTAAACATTTGATTATAGGGTGAAAAAACACCAACCATGAGGGTTTCTTTAATGAAACATTTGTAAAACCTCTACTACTCCACCCAAAAATTGAAACGTGCTTCATTATGTTTGCAAATTATTTTGAAATCATTTCTAAGCTCCTCTACATGTTGTTTCCTCAAACTCTACTTGAAAACACCATTTTTTTGAATGAGAAATTTTAGAATTTTGTTCATGCAACAGTATCCCGACTTCTTATTTCTATTTACCCCTGCCACAAACATCTTCACATTGAAAAGACACTAAATATGATCCATTCCACCGACCTACTGGCCCTACATCGGTGGAATGGCTAAGAATCACTTTTTAGACTCTCTAAACAATTCTAAGGAAACCACAGACGGAGACTTAGGAAACTAAGTTCAAATTAGATTGATTATTTGAATTACAATTCCTACAGCTTTCAAGAATGAAAGAAGTCTCTTTCCCTGACAAGAATCAAATCTTAGAATGCTTGAATCACTATGCAACCTAAAAACAAGAATAGAAAAGCTTTCCAAAATAACTGAGCAGAGGTTTTTTTATTAATTTTTATGGATTTTTGGGATACAAGATTTGCCTTTCTCGAGCTTACAATTATTTTTAAAAGTGTCTAAATTAGTTGAAATAACTGCCTCTTCATCTTCATCAACCCATCCTTTCCCTTCCACAAAAAAGACTCTTCACCTTCTTGCTTTTGTGCAATTTTACATTTTTACAATAATTGACAACTTTTGTTATAAAAAGAAACTTTTCAATAATATCACCTAGTGACCTATTTCATGGTGCAAATACATTGAAATTCATCATTTAATGACCTTCACTCATCATATTTAATTGGACATTACAAATTAAACAAATTAGCCTTTTGAAGGAATTTCATGACCTAGGTGCTCCTGCACCAGTTTGTCATGTTACAACCTTACGTTGTCAATGGACATTTTAAATCACACAATTTGATACACTTTCCTATTACATTTTTAAATCACATCTCTTTGAGGAATTTTGTTAGATTTAACAATTGACTTTGTTTGTGTATGCTTCCAAAGCTTTCATTGAGTTATTTTGTGAAACAGTTATACAAACCAACTTTCATTGACTTTCTTTGTGTATGCTTCCAAAGCTTTCATTGAGTTATGCTTCCAAAGCTTTCAATTAGTTAATTTGACAACTTAGCACTTTTTGCACAGGTAAAATTATTCATCATGCCGAAGAAACAAACTATTAAAAGGAAAAAACTAATAGATGATCAGCTCCAAGCCATCAGAGATAAAGAGAAAAAATGGATGAGGGAATATCGAGAAAAGTAGAAGTTGGGAATGATTGATGAAAACAAGCCAGTTGAAGAGGAACCTCAACTGTCAAAAAGAGAAAAGAAATTAGCAACACAAAGGGCATGAATGCGAAAGAGTCGTGCTAGGGGAGATGCAAATACCGTAGTTGGAGACACACCCTCTACCGCAAGTGAATACGAAGGGACACCATTAAGCACAAGTGAATATGGAGGGACACCATCTACCACAAGTGAGTATGGTTGGACACCATCCACCACATCTGAAGTTGAGAGTACATCATCACTCGAGTTGAGGAACAAGGTATGCCATAATCCTCACGTGAACCTCAAGGTATGTCTTCTATTCCACCCTCAATTGAAGGTACGCAATCTAGCCCACCTCAATTAAATATTTATGAAATTGCTAATGTTGAGACGTATGTACCTAAGAGAACACCACCTAGAATTTTACGTAGAAAGCCAAAGTTTTTGATTAATATTGATGAGGATATTTTGCAGCACATGGAAGGTAAGATTCTAGAACGCACTTGTAGAAGATATGCTGATAAGATTTGGAAAATGTTCTTTGAAAGGCTAAATGAGATTGCAAGATGTCAACTATTTGTTCAAATGATGCAGGGTTTAAAGTATAGAAACATCATGAAGACTCTTGGGTTGAGAACATCGAATGCATCAAGTGAAAAGACTATTGTGAGGAATCTAATGGATGCTTATGACAGTGTGGGTAAGACCTCACACTCAAAGGATAGTAATGTCACCCGACGTGTCATTAAATCGAATTTGGTAAGCTATCAAAGAAAGAGATCTAACCTCATTAAAAAGACAAGTGAACAAAAGAGAATTAGTAGAAAAACTTTATCAAAAGCCGTTCAAAGGCGGAAAAGAATTGAGGGCACCGATTCAAATGAATTATGGGAATTCTTAGGGAGACTGCCACACAAACATAAAAAAGTTGTTGAAGCATTGAGAACACTAATTGAAGATTATTGGAAGAATAATACAAGGCCATCTCCAAATCAAAGGGATGTCGTAAGAAGGAGAATCGGTAGTCGAAACCGTGAGCCACATCCAAAGCATTTTTTGGATACGACTCAAACCCAATTTTTTCATAACTTTCAAAATTCTTATCCTCAAATTAGTATTTCTCAAATATTTTTTGAAACGATTAAACCTTTTTATTTCAAGATAAATCACACACGCACTACTTGTTGCTGTAAACTACATATTGAATTCTCTAACCATTATGATGTTTATCGTTCTATATGTTTACATTTTCATACTAACGATGTTTTGCAGGATTGTGGCATAGAAGCCCCACCAAAATCTTCAAGAGAGTTCTTATCAAAAAAATTATGTGAAATAGAGGATGGAAAAATATTCTATAGGATAGCATGCTTGGATGGTTCATGCGAGCGTTGTGGTGGCTTGCAACGAATGCTAGTATTTCAACATATGGAAAGCACATATGAGGCGAAACAAAAACTACTAGAGTTCGGGAAGTATAAAACAGTGGCATATGCTACAAAAGATGGGTCTGAAGCAAAAAGGTGTGAGTTGGTTATTTAGAAGATTCCAGTGTATCAATTCATGTCCATGTTTCATGAAAATCTAGTGTATGAGTATGCAAGGCATACCCATAGAGCCTGATGGCTGGACACACAATTCAAGCTATGCAAGGACACCTTTCCACTTGGTAGCATAGTATCAGTGGTTGACTTTGCAGAGAACTACACTCTATAGCCACAATGTGAGGTGTAGTCATAGTATTACAAATCCACACAGGTTTCGATATTTGTGCACATAGCATTCATACATGTAGCTGAAAGTACAGAGGATGAAAGGAAGGTATTGAGGGAGTATCACTTTTATATTAGTGATGATCGCATGCATTCTCCAGAGTTCGTGCAAGGTTGCTTCCAGATGTTCTACAATCATTTGGCTCAGAGGGGAATATCATACGGTCGACATATAATATGGTCAGATAACTGTGTAGCACAGTTCAAGAACGCGTGCATGTTCTATTGGTTGTGCAATATGCATCTCACTACATGTGTTCAACATATGTGGAACTTTTTTGAGGCCGGACATGGAAAGGGGGAGCATGATGGTGCAAGAGCATGCATGAAAAGAGCATTAGCACGAGAAGAGTTAAAGTATAAAGACAATGCATAGTTGACAGATGCAAGATCAATCATCGAATGATGTAATGGTTCGATGGGTCCAGGTAATGAAGGTACGTCTTCAGTTCGTAGATTTTTTTGGTTGATGGATGATACTAACATTGCACCATATGAGGATTGTTGTACAGTAACAGGATCGAGTGAGTTGCACTCTTTCCTTAGCTCAAATGCAGGTTCATGGAGTATCGATACACGTAAGATGGCATGCTTTTGTTCTTCATGTACAATGCAAGCCTAGAATGATTGTGAGTTAGGGGAGTGGGTTGAAAAATGGTTGACAAGTTATCTTAGCCCACTTCACATGTATCGCCCTCTGATGGCATTAGAACTACCACAGATGGAATCATCGGTCGACTTTGACCATGTATCGGATCTAGTTCAACCAGGTAATATATCTACTTGCTTAGTATTTGAAATTCCATATTGTTATCTTACTTTGTACTATATTGATAATGTTGACTAATTTCAAGAGATATGTCACACATATGAATGCAGGGCATGTTTATGCAGTTATTGTAGATGAAGACAACGAAGAGGGTACAGACTATTACTTGTGTCATTGTGTTGAAGCAAAAAATAAATTGGAAGCCCCAATTATAGATGGAGAAAACATTGAATACCCTACAGGCTCAGTTGTTGTTACTAGAATGTGGCTGAGAAGGTACCCACATAAGAGTGTTAAACATTGGTTGTTTGAAGAATTTGACACGCATCGTAAGATTCTTCATTACTCAAACCTTGTCATGGCATCCAATGTTCATTTGAGAAAATATGGGGGTAGACCTTTGAACAAGACCTTGTGGAAGGTCCGTGAGTTTGACCATGAGGCAATACTTGACACAATAAAGAGTAAAGCAAACCCGGATGGTTCATTGGATTAATTTGTAAGTATATGCACAACGATTCTTATTAATTTATACTTGTATCCATGTCAATTTGGTTGATGCCAATGCTATCATCTTATTTTACTTTGTGTATCTATATGTAACCAGGAAAACATTGATTGGTGTCCCCTTGCATAAAATACAGATTTATGAGCCATCCAAGAGAATCTCAAGCAGAAAATCAATGCAACATCCTCATTTTGATGATCTTGACAAATCTCAATTATTATTTTAAGCCATTACAAAAGTGTGTGCGAAGCTTGATGATGCAATTTCAAGTTATTCATTTGAATTTAACCTTATCATGACCACTTATGATGTAGACATTATAAGAGCATCTCGAATTTCAAGAAATTCTATTCATGAGAGGTGTTGTGGGCAATAGGTATCTTGGAACTCCCAGTGAAGATGTATGACCAAGAATGACTAATTTGAGAGACTACCATGCCTATCTATAAGTGACTTCCATCTATTTTGGATGAGCTTTTTCTTTTTATTCTTTTCCTTTGCGTATCTGTAAGTAAACTAGTAAAAATTGATTGGTCCCTCCTTGCAGAAAATGCTAATTTTTGAGCCATCAAAGAGAATCTTAGCCAAAAAAGCAATGCAACATCCTTATTTTGATGATCTTGACAAATCTCAATTCTGATTTGAACAAAATCTTGCAATAAAATTTTCCTGTTCATAAATTTCTATATTTTCTTTTAGTTTTGTTAGGTTTGTACCGCCTGTACAGTAGATTTAGGCCTTGTCCTTTGTAGATTAAGATAATACAGAGAATTAGGTTTCTTTTGAGTCCATCTAGAAGAAAATCCATTTAGTTTTTCCACTGTTAGAGCACATTTTCTGAGATTCAATTTGGAACCTTCAATTTAAGGTTTTAAGAGTCAAGTAAAGAAAATAAAGCATACTCCACTGAATTAGGCTTGTAGATCAGTGGAGTAGGATTATAGTAGGGTGTTTATAGTGCAGGAGCAGCAAGGACAATCAGGACCACAAGGTGGTCAAGTTGTTTTAGCTTTGTTCATGTCAAAATAAAGATGAATAAATTGTACCAAGGTCTGGTAAAAGTTTGGAAGCAGGATTTGAAGCTTAGGTGTATTTTTGCCTTGTGAAAAGTTGCAAAGTCGTGAAAATTTCGTTCTCTAACTCGTATGACCAAACAAACTATTCCAACGCATCTGAATAGGCATGTTTACACTAGGAATGGTCCTCTTTCACACCCAAACATGCAAAATCGCTTCGAGCTACATTCAACTGGATCGATCCCTTAAGGGTCCAAACGGAAAAACGGCTACAAACTTCAGCATGAGGTTACTCAGAAACTATGATGCTTAGAAACTTCTTGTCTAATCCAATGCAATCATGTTGGGCCCCTCTACAATAACCTCTCTTGGTTTTCATTATCTTAGAGTGGTTTTCCCGTAGTCTCCAGTTTTCTGTTGATTGAAAAAGTGTCAAATGGAAGTAGTGGAAAGTTGCAAAGTGGTGCAATTTTTGTTCTGCAACTCATGTGACCAAATAGAATATTCCAACATGCTTGAATAGGAATTTTTATGCTAGGCATGGTCCTCTTTCGCACCCAAACATGCGGAATCTCTCCGAGCTATGTTCAACTAGATCGATCCCTTAAGGGTCCAAAGGGAAAAATGGCTGCAAACTTCAGCATGAGGTTACTCGGACACTATGATGCTTAGAAAATTCTTGTCTAATCCTATGGGATTGTGTTGGGTCCCTCTACAATAACCTCTGTCGGTTTTCGTTATCTCAGAGTGGTTTTTTCGTAGTGTCTAGTTTTCAGTTGATGGAAAAAGTGTCAAATGGAAGCAGTGGAAAGTTGCAAAGTGGTGCAATTTTTGTTCTGCAACTCATGTGACCAAACAGACTGTTCCAACATATCTAAATAGGCATTTTTACGCTAGGAATTTTCCTCTTTCACACCCAAACACGAGGAATCACTCTGAGCTACGTTCAACCGGATCGATCCCTTGAGGGTCCAAAGGGAAAAATGGCTGCAAACTTCAACATGAGGTTACTCAGACACTGTGATGATTAGAAAATTATCGTCTAATCATATGGGATCGTGTTGGTATCCTCTACAATAACCTCTCTCAGTTTTCATTATCTCAAAGTGGTTTTCCCGTAGTCTCCGATTTTCAGTTGATGGAAAGAGTGTCAAATGGAAGTAGTGGAAAGTTGCAAAGTGGTGCAATTTTCGTTCTGCAACTCATGTGACAAAACAAACTATTCCAACACATCTAAATAGGAATTTTTACGCTAGGCATGCTCCTCTTTTGCACCCAAACACGTGGAATCACTTCGAGCTACATTCAACTGGATCGATCCCTTAAGGGTCCAAAGGGAAAAATGGCTGTAAACTTCAGCATGAGGTTACTTGGACACTGTGACGCTTAGAAACTTCTTGTCTAATCCAATGCGATCATGTTGGGCCCCTCTACAATAACCTCTCTTAGTTTTTATTATCTTAGAGTGGTTTTCCCATAGTCTCCAGTTTTCAGTTGATGGAAAAAGTGTCAAATGGAAGTAGTGGAAAGTTGCAAAGTGGTGCAATTTTCGTTCTGTAACTCGTGTGACCAAACAGACTGTTCCAACGTGTTTGAATAGGAATTTTTACGCTAGGCATGGTTCTCTTTGCACCCAAACATGTGGAATCACTCCGAGCTACGTTCAACCGGATCGATCCCTTAAGGGTCCAAAGGGAAAAATGGCTGCAAACTTTAGCATGAGGTTACTCGGACACTGTGATGCTTAGAAACTTCTCGTTAATCCTATGGGATTGTGTTGGGTCCCTCTACAATAACCTCTGTCAGTTTTTGTTATCTCAGAGTTTTTTCGTAGTGTCCAGTTTTCAGTTGATGGAAAAAGTGTCAAATGGAAGCAGTGGAAAGTTGCAAAGTGGTGCAATTTTTATTCTGCAACTCGTGTGACCAAACGGATTGTTGCAATGCATCTGAATAGGAATTTTTATGCTAGGAATGGTCCTCTTTCACACCCAAACATGCGGAATCACTTTGAGCTATGTTCAACCAGATCGATCCCTTAAGGGTCCAAAGGGAAAAATGGCTGCAAACTTCAGCATGAGGTTACTTGGACACTGTGATGCTTAGAAACTTCTCATCTAATTCTATGGGATTGTGTTGGTCCCCTCTACAATAACCTCTCTCAGTTTTTGTTATCTCAGAGTGGTTTTTTCGCTCCTAGTTTTTCAGTTGATGGAAAAAGTGTCAAATGGAAGTAGTGGAAAGTTGCAAGGTGGTGCAATTTTTGTTCTGCAACTCGTGTGACCAAACAGACTATTCCAATGCGTATGAATAGGAATTTTTATGCTAGGCATGGTCCTCTTTCACACCCAAACACGCAGAATCACTTCAAGCTACGTTCAACCGGATCGATCCCTTAAGGGTCTAAAGGGAAAAACGGCTGTAAACTTCAGCATGAGGTTACTCGGACACTATGATGCTTATAAACTTCTCATCTTATCCTATCAGATCATGTTGGGTCCCTCTACAATAACCTCTCTCGGTCTTCATTATCTCAGAGTGGTTTTCCTGTAGTGTCCAGTTTTCAGTTGATGGAAAAAGTGTCAAATGGAAGTAGTGGAAAGTTGCAAAGTGGTGCGGTCCTCTTTTGCACCCAAACATGCGGAATCGCTCTGAGCTACGTTCAACCAGATTGATCCCTTAAGGGTCCAAAGGGCAAAATGGCTACAAACTTTAGCATGAGGTTACTCAGACACGTGATGCTTATAAACTTCTTGTCTGATCCTATGAGATTGTGTTGGGCCCCTCTACAATAACCTCTGTCGGTTTTCGTTATCTCAGAGTGGTTTTTTCGTAGTGTCCAATTTTCAGTTGATGGAAAAAGTGTCAAATGGAAGCAATGGAAAGTTGCAAAGTGGTGCAATTTTCGTTCTGTAACTCGTGTGACCAAATGGACTGTTTCAACGCATCTAAATAGGCATTTTAACGTTAGGCATGGCCCTCTTTCGCACCCAAACACATGGAATCGCTCTGAGCTATGTTCAACCGGATAGATCCCTTAAGGGTTTGAGTGTAGTATGTTGAAATAGGCCATTCCTCCTATTGTTCAGGTTGTGTCTCAGTGATATGGGCCTGATGTAACTTGAATTATGGTAGCTTGATATATAGAGTCTATTGATGCTAGGGTTCAATTTGTATGATTTTGAAAAAAGAAGCCAACTGAGTAGAGTTATCAACATTATCCGTAAATCATAAGAATTTGTTGAGTACACTAGCCATTTTGATGCCTTCTTGTAGTCTCAAACATTATTTTGTATCATTGTTACATCAGTTTTTGAAGTGGCTACTTAATATAGCTCCATAATACAAAATCTAGTTCAAGTTGATTTTCACGTGAAAAAAATGTGAATCAAATCATGTTGATGTGAAAAAAAACCATGCGACCATAGCTTGTGGTGTAGGAACACCTAGGTCATGTAATGCCTTCAAAAGGATAAGTTGTCAAAAATGTATTTAAGTCCATGTAATGCCAAAATTAAATGTGATCAAGGCATGAAAAAGCACAAAGTGTAATATTGTCAAAATGCTAAATATGTAAAAGAGAGAAAAAGAAAGAATGTGAAGAGACAAAACAAGAAAATCGAGAAAATCAACAAAGAGGATGAGTCATAGGTCGTTCAAGGAAGATGAAGAGGTATTTTATGGTTGGAAACTTCTTTAAAATCATTGTAAAGGCCGACCAAAGAGATCAATGTATTCTGGAAGAATTAAATTAACAAAGAGTTCCCTGTTTTAGCTTATTTTCTGTGTTTTCGGTTGTTTTCTTAACTTGTACGGATTGTGCAAGAGTTTAGGGTTCAAATTTAGATTGTTTCCAGTAGGTTGGGGAATCACCATTTGTTTTCATCCATTTGGGAAGGAATCCATTAAATTTAATGTTTGTTTGAGTATTCTTCTTATGGCTCGGTCTGAAATCCTATGCATTGAGTTTTGAGAGTCTTATAAGGCATTTCCACACTACTCCACCAATGTACGTTAGGTAGATTGGTGGAGTAGGTTAGGGATAGGTTATTTTTTATGTTTTTATGTTTGTGAGTGGAGGAAAAAGCAAGAATACCTTGAAGGAGCTGCTGCTACACAGGAAATTCCGAGTTTTCCAGTCAAAATGAACAGTTTCCAGCATGATAGTGGAGAAAGAACAAGTGCATGGGTTAGAAGATGTTTCCAAATGCCTTTTCAGATGTATTTTGACATGTTCCAATGGTTGGCCGGAGGTTTTGAGATTTGCATGTAGCCTATACAGGAAACCCTCATTGATTTTTGAGTTTTTCACCCTATAAACAAGGGTTTCTCAATATATTATAAAAAGGAGTCTTTTAATCCCTAAAAATGGATAAATTGGGAGTTTTGTGTTATTTCTAATGACTGTTTTGAAGTGTTTTTGGGAATGTTTGGAGGGGGTCTTCTTTGAAAATTAGGCCTATTTTAGTAGCCTTTTTGATAGCGTTTAGACTAAAAATTGCTTATTTCTTCAATATAAGTTATTCAGAGTTTTTGATATGAGGACATGGGAAATTTAAGAGGTCTCTAAAAGTGTTTTGGATCTTGGGTTTTGAAACTAGTGTGTTTGGTTTACCCGATTTAGGGCATGAATGTCTCATTGATAAGTAGTGCCTTGATTGCTCAAAGAATAGAAGTCTGACCTAGCAGTGATCGGTGAGTTGATTTTGGGATAATGTTGTCTAAGTGATGGTGTCATGGATGTATGGAGTCCTGGACAGGGTTTAGAAGTGAGATATGTTGTTTTGACAGTTGGACAGTGAGGAGACTTGGTGTAAAATAATACATGAATTGTAAGTTCAGTCAGAACAAAGTTAAGAGAGCAAGTTCCTGATTTGTATCAGTTGTAATAATGATGTTCACAATGATTGATGGTCTGGTAAAAGTCTGAAATCCAATTGTAATTATGGATTGACTATTTGGGACAAGTTGAATGAATTGATTGAATGGAAGAGTGCCTTGTTGAAAATGGTGTTTTTTAAATGCATGTTGATCTAATTGATTGAATCAAAGTTTTCTAAAATGGTTTTTTGCTTTGAATGAGTCAATTAGAATACAAATTTGTGGAAGGATGAACGATGAATGATAAGAGAATTTGAGTGGATGAAAAGTAGATTTCTAATGAAATGTTGAAATTTTGTTTGATCTTCTCCAAGATGAGTTTGGGACAAGAGTCCCCTGAGTTGTTGACTAGTTTGGAAATCTTTGTATTGCCTTAGCTTGTCACTTACTATTATGCTATGACATATTTTTTCTAAGCATCCATAGCTTGTTTGAAAGCACCTGTTTTAGGCCTTTAGCCATAGCAGCAAGGCAATGAACTATTTGATAAAATGCTTTGATAGACATGTATGAAAAATGTGTTAGCATAGACAAGGCAGTGAACTCTTTGAAAAAATGCCTCAAAGAAATGTGGTCTCATGGTGATGGAATGGCATGACAATGCCATGACAAGAAAATTGTTGTGGATTGTCATGGAATTCCATCACCATTGAGACCACATTCCTTTGAGGCTTTTTTTCAAATAGTTTGCTGCCTTTTCTATGATTGCTTATTAGTATGCTTTGATAGATTTTTTCCAAGCATCCATAGCTTTTTTGGAAGCACCTATTTTAGGCTTTTAGCCATAGCAACAAGGAAGCGAACTGTTTGATAGAATTCTTTGGTAAACATGTATGATAAATGTAGTAGCATAGACAAGGCAACAAACTATTTGAAAAAATGCCTCATAGAAATGTGGTCTCATGGTGATGGAATGCCATGACAATATACAACAATTTGCTTGTCATGGCATTCCACCACCATGAGACCACATTTCTTTGAGGCATTTTTTTCAAACAGTTCATTCCATTGTCTATGATATTGCTTACTATTATGCTATGATAGATTTTTTCTAAGCATCCATAGCTTGTTTGAAAGCACCTGTTTTAGGATTTTAGCCATAGCAGCAAGGCAATGAACTATTTGATAAAATGCTTTTGATATACATGTATGAAAAATGTGTTAGCATAGACAAGGCAGTGAACTCTTTGAAAAAATGCCTCAAAGAAATGAGGTCTCATGGTGATGGAATGGCATGAAAAATGCCATGAAAAGCAAATTACTATGGATTGTCATGGCATTCCATCACCATAGAGAACACATTTCTTTGAGGCATTTTTTCAAACAGTTTGTTGCCTTTTCTATGCTATTGCTTATTAGTATGCTTTGATAGATTTTTTCCAAGCATCCATAGCTTTTTTGGAAGCACCTATTTTAGGCTTTTAGCCATAGCAACAAGGAAGTGAACTGTTTGATAAAATGCTTTGGTAAACATGTATGATAAATGTAGTAGCATAGACAAGGCAAAAAGCTGTTTGAAAAAATGCCTCAAAGAAATGTGGTCTCATGGTGATGGAATGCCATGACAATCCACAACAATTTGCTTGTCATGGCATTCCACCACCATGAGACCACATTTCTTTGAGGCATTTTTTTCAAACAGTTCATTCCATTGTCTATGCTATTGCTTACTATTATGCTATGATAGATTTTTTCTAAGCATCCATAGCTTGTTCGAAAGCACCTATTTTTGGATTTTAGCCATAGTAGGAAGGCAATGAACTATTTGATAAAATGCTTTGATAGACATGTATGAAAAATGTGTTAACATAGACAAGGCAGTGAACTCTTTGAAAAAATGCCTCAAAGAAATGTGGTTTCATGGTGATTGAATGGCATGAAGAATGCCATGACAAGAAAATTGCTATGGATTGTCATGGCATTCCATCACCATTGAGACCACATTTCTTTGAGGCTTTTTTTCAAACAGTTTGCTGCCTTTTCTATGCTATTGCTTATTAGTATGCTTTGATAGATTTTTTCCACAAGCATCCATAACTTTTTTGGAAGCACCTATTTTAGGCTTTTAGCCATAGCAACAAGGGAGAGAACTATTTGATAAAATGCTTTGGTAAACATGTATGATAAATGTAGTAGCATAGACAAGGCAATGAACTGTTTGAAAAAATGCCTCAAAGAAATGTGGTCTCATGGTGATGGAATGCCATGAAAATCCACAACAATTTTCTCGTCATGGCATTCCACCAACATGAGACCACATTTCTTTGAGGCATTTTTTTCAAATAGTTCATTCCCTTGTCTATGCTATTGCTTACTATCATGCTATGATATATTTTTTCTAAGCATCCATAGCTTGTTCGAAAGCACCTATTTTAGGCTTTTAGCCATAGTAGCAAGGCAATGAACTATTTGATAAAATGCTTTGATAGACATGTATGAAAAATGTGTTAGCATAGACAAGGTAGTGAACTCTTTGAAAAAATGCCTCAAAGAAATGTGGTTTCATGGTGATGGAATGGCATGATGAATGCCATGACAAGCAAGTGCTATGGATTGTCATGGCATTCCATCGCCAGAGACCACATTTCTTTTGAGCTTTCAAGCGATTCTTACTTTTTTCTATGCTATTATATTAGTAATGCTTTGATATAGATTTTTCCAAGCATCCATGGCTTTTGGAAAAGCACCTATTTTTAGGATTTTAGCCATAGCAACAAAGGGAAGTGAAATTTGTTTGATAAAATGCTTGGTAAGCATGTATGATAAATGTAGTAGCATAGAAGGAGCCTTGAGCGTTTGAAAGATTCCTCAAAGAAATGTGGTCTCATGGTGATAGATGTATGACAATCCACTCGCTGTTGTCATGGCATTCCACCACCATGAGACCACATTTCTTTGAGGCATTTTTTCCAAAGCAGTTCATTCCATGTCTATGCTATTGCTTCTATTATGCTATGATATAGATTTTTCTAAGGCATCCATAGCTTGTTCGAAAGCACCTATTTTGAGCTTTTAGCCATAGCAACAAAACTGATGAACTATTTGGCTAAATGATTTGATAGATATGTATGAAAAATGTGTTAGCATAGACAAGGCGTGAACTCTTGAAAAAATGCCTCAAAATGGGTCTCATGACTGATGGAATGCTGACAATCAAAAGCATTTGATTGTGGCATTATCAGTCATCTTCAATCCCCTCAAAGTACCTTGTCTATGATATTAACTACTATTATGCTTTTGATAGATTTTTTCCGAGCATCCATAGCTTGTTCGAAAGCACTTGTTTTAGGCTTTCAGCAATAGCAACAAGGCAGTGAACTATTTGACAAAATGCTTTGGTAGACATGTATCAAAAATGTGGTAGTATAGACAAAGTAGTGAACTGTTTGAAAAAATGCCTCAAAGAAATGTGGTCTCATAGAATGCCATGACAAGCAAATGCAATTGGCAGCTGCTCCTAGTTATTATTAGTTATGCAATGTGAAGTAATTGCACCAACTACTTAGGTGTAAAAAACTATATTGTAATTGAAATTTTGTCATCTATCGACATCTGGTTATTAGTTATGAAATGTGAAGCAATGCTTTAGGAGTTTGAAAGATGTGCAATGCAATGTAATCAATGTTATGAATATAAACTACAAAAATCTTTTTTTTACTAAGTTACTGGTTCGGTTTTGGGTTCGGGATCGGGTTCGAGAACCCGGTTCGTTGGTTTGGGAATTTTTTTTTTTGTGGTTGGGTTTGTTTTGGGTTTGGTAATACAAAAACATAAAAATCAGAAATATATACATATTTGCAGCAGTAATCAAGTTCAGAATACACCACCATATTAATAGTCAAATAACATAGCAAAAATACACCACCACTTTCATAGTGAAATATTAAAATATTAGTGATCTACTTGAATGTCATGATACAAAATTATAAATTAAAGTTCAAACATAAAAATGTCAAGTGTTTACAATCAGCCATTATTGATCATTGATCAATCTGAAAAGTGTGAACATTTTTCTGTGTGGAAGGAAAACAAGAAAACAGTGTTACATAATTATTTACATTGTGAAAGAGCCAAAACCTTTTTCTTGTAGATCGTAGAAGAATCTCAGTGATTTTTTGGGTGTCCTTGCCTTGGAATGGAACTATCCTGAGCCATGAATGATTGACTAGGAACTGTGAGAAAGAAATAAGATAAATCACATGCAACTTGTTGCAATTTCTTTCCTTGGGAAAAAGGGTAAAGTTTTCTTTTCAGGGAGAATCTCCTTTAGAGTTTGAACACATTGATAATTTTCAAGATAGACTTAGCCAAATATGTCATCTAGGTTTGAAGCTTTTAGGTAAAATGTTTGCTTCTTAAAATTTTGTTCAAAATTCAAGATGCAAGCTCTCCTCCCTTAGGGAAGAGAAGGCCTATCAAACCTAACACTCTTATGCAACACTTCGTAGGTTCTTGTTGATGCAGTATTAGATGTGAAGTTTCAAAATAGGCACATGGTTATATAAATTCTCATCTCACCACTATCATTGCATCAAATTAAGAATTTTCAATCCTTTATGGTCTAGACAAGAGAAGTATGGAGTAGGGTTCCAATGCTAAAGTCTTATTGTGAATCTCTTTGCTATGAGTGGTTAAAAAATGAGGAATCTATCTTCTGCACCAAATGAGAAATATTCACAATATGTGCTAGGAAGGAATAAGTCCATAAAATCGAGTATGCAAGAACTGAGAATTGCAAAATGGGCTTACATTTTACTTCCAAACACAAAAAATTTCACACGTAAGTCAAAAATATATGTGTGTAAGTTGTAAAGTATACACTTAAATACGCGTAACTCATATCTATTGAACCATGAATTTATAATTTAGAAATATGGACACCATCAATAAAAAGATTTGTATTAAGCAAATAGCCATGTACACATACATCAATATATGTCGATATAAGTATAAAATATAGTTACAAAATAGCCATATAGGCTTATGAGAATGCCATATAGGCATACAATGTCAAATATATCAATACAAAATATGTACAAAATTGCCATGTAGGCATACAACAAAGGGCTCTGTGCATTCAAAATTCATTTCTCTCCATGCTCTAGTTCAAATACAATTTTCTTTCCCTTTGTTGGGCGATCCGATGGCGATAAGTCTGTCACCCATTTTTGTGCTCGAGGAGTGCTCCTGCTGCTCCTCCTAGTGTTTAGCTCCTGGTGAAGTTTCAACTGTTACAATAAGAAGTAAAGACATTAATATATAGAAATTACATTATAAAATTAATATATTTAACAAAATAATCACTTACGACCATCTCACGATCACTCTCCTCGATGGAAATATTTGCATCCGATGCTAGGGCATGCTCAAGCCAATAAACCATCCAAATAGGAATTAAACTACGAATCAATAATGGTTTGATTTTTCACTAGAACTAGTTCATCTATAACAATGAATGTAAATTGAAATTTAGTAATTTTCCTCATACCTCCCCTATCAGAGCCATCGAGGATTGTATAGTGGAGGAAACAACAATATCCATTTCCCTCATAATGTTTGGCAGTGTTTTTGTCACTAACATCTAAAAATAAAACAAAAAATTATTCAATCACAAAAAATTTACAATAGCGATCCATGTGATGACATATAATGTATGAGATCTAATGAACAAAATTTTGAGTACAAGTATTAAACAAATATATTTCTGATTATTAGTTATCGAATTTGAAGTAATGCTTTGAGTTTGAATGATGTGTAATGCAACGCAACCAACAATATGAATATAAACTACACAAATCTATTAAACTTAGAATTCATTACTTAAGTTCTCTTTAAATTATATATTACCTCCGTGAATGTTTGATCAAATCTACTGGCACTCGAAGGTGTTTCCTTGAAACCTCCAACAGTACCCTATTCAACATCCAAAATCACATATTAAAATACCATTTGTAAAACAATGCTATTAACACATGTAATAAATTTATAATTGTTTACTAACTTTACATACCCCACCGATAGGTGTACTGCAAAAATAAGTAGGTGGATGACTGGTGTATCCAGTCTCTATATTGTGACCCTGCAATTTTATTAAAATAATAAAACTAAATTAGTTAATCTTGCATTTCACAATCAAAATTTAATAAATTAAATTCAATTAACATTCTGAATTTTACCTGAGTGTCAATGCCATATGCATCATGCAAAATGTCAGCCGTCCTCTCCATCCCTATAGATGCATATGGATCAGGCTACGTAGTAGCATATGGATCCTGTGTAGCACCCTCTTGAGTGTCGGTAGGGTCATACGAACAAGTCGCCCTACAAGATTGACACACATGGGTTCGAATGCCACCACCTAAAGACTCCCCTGGATGGTGTTGTACAATAGGGCTAGTGTGATGGATGACACTCTGGGTCAAAGTTGTGATTTCTTGCAATGTCTCTATGTCAGCACTCTCCTTCGCAATGACAGGCATCACAATCTGCTCACGAGGTGGCCTAGCGAGAGGTCGTCTCCCTTGCCGCATAGGATCCGGCTATGCACCGGGCCTATCCTGAGTTGACCCCCCACCTCTCCCCTGGAACTCCCTCATATCAAAATAATTTGGGATTTGGTTCAATACAAACTCACTGTATAGTTTCCTAAGAAAATATTGGGGGACTTCACAATTATTGCACTGTGGGTAATCAAATACCATATACCATCTTTCATAAAAAAGGTTCTTAATCTCTTGGTGATGGCACTAATGAATAGGAAACCTCTTTGCATTGAGGGTAAGATTTTGATTTGTTTTAGGGTCAGTGAATAGAGAGCACAAATCACCTTTAGTAATTTTTAAATCTTTTACTTGTTTATATGATAATTTGTTTACAAACAAAATCAATTTCAAACTAACAAATTCAAAACAAATAGTAAACAATACTTACCTCCCGCATCTATTCGTCATCGTGGTGCCATATTTGCAAATAAAATCCAACTGTTCTTGATGAAATTTGCAGAAATCCTTCCTCCTAGAGTGCAAGCGTGAAAATGACGGTTTTTGGCAGCAGGCAGAGCTGAGAAACATTAAAAAGAAAATGATACACATTTCACTTTTTTTTCTTTTAAAATCACATAACGCTCTCGCGTTATAACGCGAGCGTGTTATGTGTTTCCAAATTTTTTTCCCATTTGGCCACAAAAGTGCAACCAACTTCATGCACCCACCCCCAAGTGGTATAATACGAAGGTCCATTGTGGTATAGAGAGAACCGATCCTCAATCCACAACCATAAACAAGGGACTCAACTACTACTTTAGCTCTGGAGGCCAATTCGACCTGCCACCTATCACCCTGCTTTGTTGCCACCAATCCACATCGTGCCACTATGGAAGGGGAAATGAAGGAATCTAAAGTACCAGAGTCAAAGAGGATAGAAACACCATTACCCTACAACACACTTGTAGTCTCCACAACTCTACCCTGATGCTTAGCCTGGTGGTTATCAACCGCTACAAACACTCTATGGGACCTACCTGTATCTTCTACTATCAACTCTTAAGTTTCCAACCTCTGAATAACTCCTTACGTTCCCTTCTGAGGACATTTTCTAGCTATATGGCCTTGTTGGTTGCAACAGAAACATCCTGTCCCTCTTCCAAAACCCTTGTAGAAGGAGTAGTTTGAATGCTTATCAAGTAACAATTTTAACCAGAAGAGAGGCGATACCTATACCGATAGCTTGGATATTTAATAAAACCTAAGTCTTAAAAGATAGGGGTGCATGGCCCAAGAATATAGTTTCTACTAAAAATACATGTCATCGAATTATGTTTGAATATCCTTATAACGAATGCCCAATGATATAGTATAATATTTTTATTATAGCCTTAGACCATAAAATGAATCTGTCCTTACCAATAATCAAAGCAAAAGAAACATATCAACCACAAGAATATGCAATGGTGTGGTTATCCTACGAGGTTGGCACAGGTAGAGGGATTAATAATAGAAAGAACTTAAGAAAATTTCAAACTGTAAATGCAACTACAACATGAGGAAAACATTACATTGGGTTTATTGGAAAGACTTCATAAAGTTCCAAGAAAATTCCAATGGCATGAGTAAAATAGATACAATCACATGGAATACAAAGATTGCAAGACAACCATGAAACAATTTGTTGGGAAGGCTATAGCAATTTTAGAAAATACATTTACTAATTGTTCCAAATCAAACTCAAATAAACTTAGGCATGTTTTGTTCCAAGACAACATACAAATTCAAGATTTTTTTCCAAAAACAGAGCAGGAGTTCACAAGGGAATGGAACCTGGACTAATTCAATTGGTTGAGTTGAAGATTGATGTCGATCCAAAATTCCAAAGTTGCAACTTCAAACCTCCACCCAAACCACAGTGTTGCAATTTCTACAGAAAAATTTCTTCCAAAGTTGCATCTTCAATCCTCCACTAAAACCATAGTGTTGCAATTTCTACAGAAAATTTCTTCCAAAAATGAAAGCCTCTTGAAAACCCCCAGAAGAAAGTCTCTAAAAGCAAGGAAATATTCATAGGAAGAAGAAGCAAGATTAGTTTTTTCTCTAGATATTGTTAAAATCCCCCTATCTTAATGGTAGATAACCAATTTATTAACTACTCCACATTACGTGTGTTGTTGCATGCAACTTTTCTTTTCTTTAATTATTTATTTTTATTTTCTATCTATTGTTCACTACCACTCTTTATATATGTTTATTTATAAAACATATCCTTGTTTATTTAATCCTCACTATAATTAATATATTTATTTTTATATTTCTTTATTAAAACATAATCTTAATTTATTTAAACTTAATAAAAGCATTAATAATATTTTATTTTATCAATACCTCAATTATATAAAAGCGTTTATTTTTTAATTATCAAAATTCCTTTTTAACTTTAATAACTTTATTTTAATGCAATGATTAATTAGAACAACAATTGATCAAATTTAAATCAAGTGGACTAAATACCAATCAATACTTGACCACAAAGCGAAGTTGAAAAGCAAGACCATGATAATAAAGATGGACCAAACCACATACGAACAACACTACCAGGGTGTGACAAATGGATAGTCATTCTCATCAAGGATGATGGCTAAAACAAGGGACCAAGTGCTTAGACCTGTCAATTCAGGTGGAGTCGATGCCTGGTACCTACAATCTATGGCAAACAAAATAGTCAGGCATATACATAGTCACACAATTAGGCACACCATGAAAGGAAAGTCCCAGCGTTGCAAGACACTCACAAGTGAGTGATGCGACACTATTCCCCTTCACCAAAATACATTGATACACAATAATCAGATGCTAACAACAAGGTAAGAACAATCCTCAGATAAACAAGTGATGCCCATATAAAGATTAATCCACATAATCAATTAAGTCCATATACTAGTCATAGCATAAGCATAAAACATCAATGATAAAAGTAGCATCAAACTATCATCATAGTAGTGAATTCCAACATCAAGCAAAATGTCATAATGTCCTAATCCAAAACAAACAACTATCAATATTACAGAGAACAAACTAAGGGGCTCATCATGATGGTTGAAACAATGGAGCAAGTGTTATCTCCATTCAAAAATTTCCATTGGGTTTAAGGCATGCTTAGACCTGTCAATTTAGGTGGAGTCTATGCCTAGTACCTATAACCTATGACAAACAAAACAATCAAGCATATACATAGTCACACAGTCAAGCACACTGTGAAAGGAAAGTCACGGTGTCATAGGACACTCACAAGTGAGTGATGTGACATTGTTCCCCTTCACTAAAATACATCAATGCACAATAATCAAATGCTAACAACAAGGTAAGAACAATCCTCAGATAAACACGTGATGCCCATAGCAAGATTAATCCACATAATCAATTAAGTCCATATACTAGTCATAGCATAAGTATAAAACATCAGTGATAAAAGTAGCATCAAACTATCATCATAGTATTGAATTCCAACATCAAGCAAAATATCATTATGTCCCAATCTAGAACAAATAACTATCAGTAATATAGAGAACAAACTAAGGGGCACTATAAATATGATGAATTATCACCAATTAAATTATGAAATTTATCATGATGAGATAATTAAATAATGTGACTAATTATGATGATCTAACTTGCATATATATTGGAAATATTATGGTGGTATCAAACGTGTAGAAATGAGTGCCAATGGGGAAGAAAAGGGAGAATCATCAAAACCTTTGACAAAATACATCACTTATTGAAGTAATAAAGTGCAATCTCATTCCTTAGAGAGTTGAATGTTATGGTTTAATACTTTTGAGTCAAGTATACTATTACCTTGTTGGTTTATTTGATGTGAATAATATGTGTTTAGGATGTGTAAGTGGTGTTAGGGATGAGTCCCTTGGTTATGTTACAATTTCATATTTTTTTATGAGGTTTTAAAAGGGGTTAAAAGGTTTTTTTTTTTGGTTTTAGATTAAAAAAAAGACTCTTAAGGTATGTACTTATGGGGTGGGGCTTATTGGACAGGTAATCCTATTATTTTGTCATTATTTGACCCTCCAAAAGGCCTCCTTGAACAAAAGTGATGAGTTTTGAAGTATGGGAGAAGAAATAGAGACTCGTCATAATCCAAACTCCCTTACCAAATCTTGGATGAGGGGTTGTATCATGTACATTTCTCTTCCCTATGTCTCACATATGTGTGAAAACAGGAGATCCATGCAACCTTTTTTAGGGTTTTGGATGAGGATAAGGGAGTGTATTGGAGGCTACATTCCACCCTTTCATTTGGTGAGGATGAGTGACACAACACTCCTTAATTATACCTCTTCTTAAGCTTGAGAAGGAAGGCTTGGTTCAAATTATTATTATTATTATTTTTAGAATTTTTCTTGGAGAAGAAAAAAATATAGAAAACCATGAAATGAATTTGGAGAATATAATGAAGTTAGATTGGGGGAGGAGGGAGGATCTTAATCCCTAGAAAACCTTGTAGAAAGATAAGTCCTCCCAACTCTATTCTTGTTATTTCCACATAAATTTCTCAAGAATGTTTCTTATTTTGTTTAAATTATTGAAAATTATGATTTGGTTAATATAGTTGTGTTCATTATAGTAGAGGGTTGTGATTTGGAAAAAATGTGAACTTGAAAAGTTCAAAGAGTTTCTTGTATAGTGCACTCTTGTATGTTGGGTTCTTGATAATTATCCTTACTTGGGGAATGGCTAGAGCCTCTTGAGGCTTGATGATGCCATATTGGTAGGCTAGATAACTTTTCTTCTCCTATTGGAATACTCTCATTTGAGTTTATGGAATATGATTGTTTGAGTTTCATGTAATTGAATACTCTTTCCTTGAAGATCAGTGTTGTCAAATGAAAATTAAAAGAAAAATTATTAATCTAATCTTGTTGAAAAAGGAAAGGGTATAATAGATTTAGGTTTTTAATAATAGAAAAAGGTTCTTTTTAAAATGTTATTTCAAGATTGAATATAAAGTGGATTTGGTGAGTATGTAATCTATTGAAAATATGTATGTGAGGCTTAAGTTTTGCTGCTTAAATTTTTTGTTATTGTTGTATTCTTACAAATATTCTTGTAGTGCAAAAAGAGTGTGAGAAGAAAGTAGTGGTTCCATGTTTGGGTGTGAACCCACTTTATACTCTAAGTTGTGATACAAGATGAGAACATAATGGTTCGATTTATGACATTATGAAATTTTAGTGCTATGATATGTAAAAATTTAAATATAAATTCTTGTTTGAACTATTATTAGCTTAGGTGGTTAGTAACTATGTATTATTTTATTAGTAAAAATGCATCACTTTTATTTCTAAAACTTATCCTTCTAGAAATGCAAATAAATCAGAAATTTACTTGCTTCAATGTGCCATAATATTGTTGGAAAGAGTAGTTTCATACATTCTACCCAATTATTTCAATAAGAATAGGTAGGTTTAAAAGAAAAAATATAGATCAACCAAAAAAAGGTTGATGTTGTTTTATATATAAATACACATAAATTTTCATCTATGAAATTATGTGTGTGTGATTTTAATATATGTATATGTATCTAATTATATACATGTAATAACACACACACACACACACACATATATTATATATATAGACGTATATGTATGTATGTATATGTATTGATTATGTACATGTAATAATATGTGTGTGTGAGAGATAGAGAGAGATTTTATTTTATATATATCTATGTGTTTTTAATATATGTATAGGTATTTGATTATATAATGTAATAACATATGTATATTATGAAGTCGTTATATTATTTAATTTTCTAATACTAAGATGTATATTTAAAAATAAAATAAAAATCTACCTATTAATATAGAATCATTTATAACTACTAAAATATATTTTAATTTATTAAATTTGAATGATTTATATTTAATTTTATATATTATACTTATTGGAGTAATTAAGACAACACTTGATAATTAATAAATTTATAATAAATATTAGGTCCCTTATTACTTTAATTCACTTAAGCTAAACTTAGTCTAGTGTTTTTATATAATTAATTTTTAGATCTCTTATTACTTTATTCATTTAAGCTAAACTAGTAAAAATTAATTATTAGGCCCCTTATTACTTTATTCACTTAAGGTAAACTAGTAAAAATTAATTAATTAATTTATAATTAATTATTAGGTCTCTTATTACTTTATTCACTTAAGCTAAACTTATTCCAATGCTTTTTTTATTATTATATTGGTTTATTTATAGGTTAAGTTGTCTCATTGCATGAGTTATGGCACTTGCCACAATCTAATCAAATCCTCATCTAGGGTTTGTACTTTAGCTTTTATAAGCATTCATTTTTACTTTGCAAATATTCCATTCAATTCAATACAACTATAGGTTAATTTGAATATCATATGTGTACATGTGATACTTGTGTGGTTTCAATAATTTTATGTCGGTTGCATAGAAAATTAGTTGCTTTGATCTCTCGTTTGTGATAGGAATTTTAGTTGTGGGCAATTTCTAGGAGCTGTGAGTTCATTATCAACTCCAACATGATATTAGAGAACCAAATCTATGATTTCCTATCAAAATTCTAAGAGATCCAAGAAATTTTGGCTAATATCTTTTTCTTGGTATATTTTTGAGAAAATGATTTCTATGTTTTGTTCATAATCATTGAAAACTATTTGGGTATCCATTAGATTTTGCAGATTGTGAGCAGATATTGTGAAAAAATGTTGTCAGAATAACACAACATGGCCATTTTCCTTACAAGTGAAGTTTATTTTTTTTTACCAAATTGCATGTTCTATATTTTTGGAATTGAAAATGATTTATGGGTTTTATTGGAAGAATCAAATATTTTGTGGGTATTTATTAGTTTTTGCATGTAATGAGTGATTTTATTAGAAATAAAATTAATAGGGTTTTGTCCATTAACTAAATTTACCTTGCTTTTCAAAAAAACATAACTTGGGCCTATATAGTGTCAAAATTGGGAAAATGAGGTATCTTTGAAAACCTAGTTTCATGTACTTTTTAGTGGCACAAGTCTCATCATCAAGTTTTGTTGCTAGTTTATTTTATACTCAGTCAAAGTCAGATCATCATTTTTTTCTTCTAAGTTCATAAATTTTTGCTATATCTCTGATTTTCATGATTGCAATGACGTTAGAAAGGTACTTCAAATATTTTCAAATCCATTCATGCATCTTTTCCATAATCTAATCTAGGTACATTTTATTCATTTTTTGTGATTTCACATTTCTATTAATTAATTGGATGTCTTGGCACTTGGAAAGGATACGTTTGCATGAGATGATTTCATTTGATTTTTTTTACATGCACTAAGATTATTAGTCTTTGATATTTTTATTTGAGGAAGTATCATGGGTTTTTTATCCTTATATGGTCATCTTGGAAGTTGCACCCAGACTGGAACTCATGAAAAAAGCTTTTCAACCAGATTAAAACTAGTGTGCCAAGGTTTCAAGAACAACCCCACTTGATTGTAAAAGTAGGACCCTCCTCCAAAAGCTTTATTACAATATGCAATACATGTCAAAAACACCATGAAATAGTCATTTACCGCTTGCAAAACCTCCATGTCTCCCTCTGAGTTCCAAGTCTAACAAGCTCAAGACTCTAGAAACAATAGATAAACCTGGATTCCCATGAACTTATAAATTAGTGCATAATTTCTCCAGTATCCAACATCCTCTACAATAGATTTTGGTTTGATAACCAAAACTGGGTGAGTCTCACTCTTAGCCAAGCAACAATTCACTTTCAAAATTTGAGCTAATCCACCATGCAATGAACTTGCACCATTTAAAGCATTAGTATTGAAATTGACTATCATAGCCTATCTTGATGGGGAGAAATTATCCCCCATAAAGCATCTAAGAGATAAATAAAGGCAGATCCAGGAGGAATAGCCTATTATTCCATATATAGCTAAAAAATCGAGCACCAAAAATAGATCCCAAACCTCAAACAACACAAAGAAGAACCAAAAACAAAAAAGAAATACCTCGTTGAACACCAAAAAACTGGACCTTGAATTGGAAAACACCCCACACCAATAAAAAAACCTCCACTCGAGCACATGTAACAACAAATCCTTACAAGTAGGTTACAGGCAGGAAGGTTGTGAACCTATACACCTTCACTTGTGTGCACCCAGACTTCATTACTCCCTTATTATTTTTTACTAGAGACTAGTTAGTTCAATTCACTTGAGCTAAAATTAGTTCAGTGTTTTTTAATAATTATTATTAGGTCTCTTATTACTTTATTCACTTAAGCTACACTTAGTACAAATTAATTAATTAATTTATAACTAATTATTAAGTCCCTTACTACTTTATGCACTTAAGCTAAACTTAGTCCAATGATTTTTTATTATTAGATTGAGTTATTTATAGGTTAAGTTGTCTCATTGCATGAGATTATGACACTTGCCACAATCTAATCAAATCCTCATCTAGGGTTTGTACTTTAGCTTTTATAAGCACTCATTTTTACTTTATAATTATTCCATTCAATTCAATACAATTATAGGTTAATCTAAATATCAAATGCTTATGTGATACTTGTGATCCTTTTATTTTTCATTAGTAACTTTGATTGGACATTTAGATGCATAATTACCTATATTTCCACAATTGAAACATCACCTCTATATTTTCTAGTACCTTTTTTCAATCTCCACACAAATTTTGCTTCCACCTCATCAAGATCATCTAGATTTGATTCATCATCTTTTTCCACTTTGAAAAATTTAAAGGTAGTTTCTTTGTTTGTAGCACACGACACCTACAAATGAGCCTCTCGTGAATCTTTGCACATGATACAACTTTTGGAAATGCTCAAAGTTGTGAAGATCTCCCAATACGCATTGAAGTGAATAGGTATGGAGAATAATATTTGAATGGTATTATGAACTCCCTTGCTATTTTGGGGGACCACTAAATTCAACCAATCAACTGCCCACTATGGATACCAATGAAAAAACCCAACTACAACTCTATGTAGATGACTGGCATGGGTAAGCTAGGTCATAGGTTTTATGCTTGTCATTTCCTTGAGATCCAAGGCACTCACAATGTTGTTGCCCCAAACATGAAGGTATGATTATTGTGAAGGAGGCGTGTGGGAATTTCATAGAGAAATTCTAAGAGCCCCAACTTGCACACAAGTGATGACCATCGATGATAAGATTTCCATGAATAGTTTGGAACAAACTTTGCTTCCCTATAACTGCTAGCTTCTTAATAAATATATCATGATTCACAATAACCACGTCTAATTTACTACACCACCCATTTTCAAGTCACAATCTAGTAACCACTGGCTTATAAAGAGAAACAATGTTACTTGGAATGTCTTTATATCACTGCGGGGCATTTTACAACCATCTTTATGAGTTAAGTGCTTTCTTTGTCAATCTAGCTCATCAGATTGCTAAATCCTCATCGTTGTGAAATAGTTTATAGAAAGGTGTGTCCAAGCTTGTGATGAAATCAATTGATCAAAGGAAACAACACCTTTGATGAAGATATGGTAATAACTATTTGAATTCATTGACGCAAAATATTGATACCATATTCGAAGAAAACTCACTGTAATACATAGAGGTGTGCATTAGAGAGATTTTCAAATACAAAGTAACCATACCCAACATCTATGCATAAGGAAAATTATGCTCATTATGTAGGAGGAACAACTTATAGGAATGGCCATGAGTGATGCCATTGTAGAGATATCAAATGTGGGAGGATCGTGCGAGTATGCCACATAGTCATGCCATAAAATGATGCTAGAGAAAAAATGTCCTACAATATTCATCTACCCATAATAAAAGATCCATTTCCACAACATTAAAACTCAAGATGCAAACAACATCACATGAGTGAAAATTTTCATGGGGGTTTCCTCAACAACCCACATTTTACCCTTTGGAGTGTGCAAACAATTTGTAACTTAAACATTTAATCGTGTATGCTTCCACCAATAGTAATGATCAATCCAATAGCAAAAACCACTTACTACTCCATCAAAGTTTTCACCATTTTCATATACAAGATCCATGAATTTGAAAAGAGTAGGCATAGGCACCTCCAACAATAACAATGTGGGTGGATGCTATATGGGAATCCAAGGTGGGTATGCCATCAAGTGGCATCGTAGGCCATGGCACTCACAAAATAATTTTCTACAATCTACGAAACACACTAAACCCATTTTAATCATGCAAAATTAGCCTTATTAGCATCAAATACATTCACAAAATCATTGAAACCATCAAATTTATGAATTTCCAAAAATGAGAAAAATTCAACAGCAGAAGCCAGAGACTTGCAAGCCAGAGCAATGTGGAGGCCAGAGGGTCCAATGTCGTTGCACTAAAAACCCACATTAAGTTTTCTACAAAACCCAAACACTTAATAAATCTTGAGTTTATCCATTTTGGCACATGGTAAAATGCATATGAAGAGTGCCTAAACCTAATATTTGATGATTTTTCCCATTTTAAGAATTACGTAAAATGTGACTACAAAAGCCGAAGGTTTACATGCCAAAGTAATACAAAAGCTGGAGGGTTCAGTTCTAGTCACTTGGAATTCTACAAACAACATCCCACAATGGCATTTTCACACAAATTTTCTACAAAAGGAAAAAAAATTAGACTTTTAGTTCCAATTGACTTAGTATGTGGAGAAATATTATGCAAAGGCCAAGGCTAAAGGATTATGAGTTAAATTCACTAACAAATCATTACGTAAATGAGGCAAGTAACCCCAAAACCCAAAATGTAGAGAAGAACAAATATACAAAGGGAAAACTCATGCAAACTCATAAAGCACCAAATATGATTAAACCCTGAAGCATGAGCGAGCAGCCAAAGAAGGCAGAGAAAAAAGAGGGTGTTCATACTTTCACCGGGGCGTGTGTGAAAAATGCACAACAATTATGATGACTACGATATGACTAGGATAGGATGATTAGGATGGAGAATGAGGATGCGAAGTTTGACTTGGAGATGATGTGGATAGTTTGACTAGGAGGAAACCTAAATTTGTTTATTTTTTAAATGCTTCTAATGTTTTTGGATTTTTTATTTTTTTGATTTTTTTAATTTTTGATTTTTTTTAGTTTATGGTTTTTTCTTGCTTGATTAAGATTTAAGTATTGAATACACATTCACACATGTAATATAAGATTTGATGCAAGGTGTAATGCAAATGATTATGGTAAGAAGACACTTCCAAGAACAAGAACAACATAGCAGTTATTCAAGTGGGTAGATTGACCAATGGTCGTAAACTAGGATGCACAAGGATCTAGGGATGTCCTCTATGTACCTTGAAGGTATGTGAGGCCCAATTCCATGAATTTAAAAGGATAATAATTTCAAAAATATAGGAGGAGAGGGTAACCCACACTCCACCTTCACTTCCCAAAGGTATAAAGTTCTTTGGGGCTTAGCCAAGATTGACAAGATTCACTTCCAAGAGGCATTTATTTTGATTCACCCCTCGCTATTTATACTCTGTTAGAATGCTAAAGTTGGGCTCACCCCTAGAGTGATCACTTCTCTAGGCATGTCCCCTAAGAAGGTTACACAAAAGTGATGCAAATAATTATTTTGATCTCCAAGATCATATGATAATTCGAGGAGAGAGCATAAACATGTATTTGATCACACAAGAAATTGTCATCAACCTTAGAAAATAAAATGTGTGATGTGAAAATGAGAGTGTTGAACAGTGCTTTTGATTCCCAAGATCATATGGAAATGCGAGGGAAGAGCATACACACCTCCAAGCACAAACAAGATCACCAAGCAATGTGAACACTTATTTTTTAAGCCCAAATTGAAAGTATGATTTTGAGAAGACACATGTTCCTTTTAGATCTAAATTAAAATGCGATGTTGTAAACAAGATTAAGATAAATATATGAGTTGAAAAGTGTGCACCTATATTTTCTTTAGCTCCAATTTTCTGTCCACTTGATCCAATTTTTCCTTTAAAGATTTTATTTTTCTGCACATATAACAAAACCAACAACAAAGAAAAACACTAACAAGATAATTGATCACAAATATTAGAGTGTTAGCTTAAAACCCCCAAAAAAAAAAGATTTGATAATGATAATAAAAACTCATGAAAAAATCAAAAAATAATTTATGATGCAACAAAATAGATGTATATGAAAAATATGCTCATCACTAGATTGTAATTCTATTTTTTAAATTTTTTTACCTAGGCAAGATAAATCTGATTTTTGAAAATATTTTTGACATAAAAAATAAAAAACATAGAGAAAAAACCCTACTAAAATTTCAAGAGATTTCCAAAAATACAAAGAAATTTGAAAATGAAAAATTCATTGGTTTGCACCCAGAAATGCAAATTTATGAAAAAACTCTAATTAACAAAGATTTGATTTTCTTATAATAATAATTATTATTTTTAGGCGAAAGGCTATAAGCCTGTATAATATATTAATATTTATAAAGAGTTACAAAAATCCATGAGAGGCAAGAGAGTCAAAAAATCCATACAGAATGCAATAGCTATAAGCATTCTCCTTCTACCTATATTCTATCAGCAGTGACAGTTTCCCTTTACATATACAACCCTATACATAAGCACTTAATATAGAAAATCAATGCTTATCACCCCATACATTTTCATATTTCATCATATCAACCCTATGCACATACCTTGTTACCATATCCTCCATTAACATAAAACAAATTTTTACCCTCCTCTACGAGGGAAACACATAGAATTCTCATCCTATTTTTCTTGTGAAATAGCCTGCACTTGATTCCCTGCCACTACTTGTGAATGAACAGTAATGTTGATATCAAGAACTTGAGGAGAAGCTTTGTTGCCCCTATGAAACCCTAGTATAGCTGAAACTTGCAAACCTTGAATGCATATATGAGTTCTGAGAAAATAAATTGCATGAAATTTCTTTTTGAATTGATTGATTTCCTCTTTATTGAACTTGAAGTGATATCTATCACACTTGACATAGAAACGAAGAAGAATCATGCAAAATGGAAAGTATCATTCCATGGAAAACTGTTGCATAATTTTTTATAATTATTTTAATCTCAAAAATAAATCTGAAAATAATAGATCCCCATTAAAAAATTTAGATCTTTCTGAAAATATAAAACTTTCTAAAAAAATCTTTGATTTTCCCTAAAAATGTGAATTTCTGAAAAAACCTAAAATCATCATAAATTTCCCAAAAATAATGATATGACCTTAATTTTTCTTGTGTATCCTCCTTAGATGATCCATACACATCATCTAAAATCTCATAAAAAAAAATCGTGGCCATTTGAAAGTTATGGTGAAATATTTGAAACTAGTGTTTTATCCAAAAATGATGTAAAACCTGTAATAAAAAGCTAGAAAAACCTACAAAAAAGAAAGATGAATTGAAGTGGATCCAACTCTAAAATTCCTTAAAATTTCTCAAAATCTTGAGCCAAAAAATAGTTAGGGGATTCACATCGACCAATGTGTATGCATGTAAATGATATATAATACAAATATGCATTAAACATAATTTAAATCAAACCAAATGCAATGCAAACCTCAAAAGATTAAATGTAGAATGTTGAATTGTTTGAAGATTTGAATGTGGTTTCTCATGATTCCAACAACATAACATTAGCATAAAATATTTTTATCAAATGGGATGGGGGGCCTCTCATTTATAGAAATGAGATGGAAGGAATGAAATGTTTGGATGCATTGATGATGGAATGGCTAGGATTGAATGAGAAGATAGGGTTTGGATTGAAGTTGTAGTCATGTGACAAGTGTCACATGATGGAAAAGGGATAGGTTTAGGGCAACATCCTTATATGGATGGCTAGGATTGAATGAGAAGATAGGGTTTGGATTGAAGTTGTAGTCATGTGACAAGTGTCACATGATGGAAAAGGGATAGGTTTAGGGAAACATCCTTATATGGATGGCTAGGATTAAGAGGTGGGATATTAAATGAAGGGATAAGATGAAAATTAGTTTGACTTTTGGGAAGTGTCTAGATTCAATGAATCTAGACAAGGGATAGACATGTGAAGGCAACACTTGTCATTTGGTGACAAGTTTAGATTGTGATCCATGTGAATGGAATCAATGGATAGGATTAAATGGATAAGGATAGGAGATAATTTGGAATTAAATAATGGAAGAAAAGGGTAATGGGTATTAATTAGTCTAAATTAATTAATTAATTTAGTCGAAGGATTTGGGGATAAGGCAAGACTTAATTAAATAAATATAAAATTTATTAATTTAATGTGGGGAATAAGGATAATGGATAAATTAATTAAATAAATAATAAATATTTTTTTAATTAATTAGCTAGGATAAAGTGGGATAAAAGTGGTGGGTAAATTAATTAATTAAAAATATTGTTTAATTATTTAATGCGATAGGATAGGCTAAAATGAGGTGTGGTTGGGTTAGGACATTTTTAGGTGTCTACACTTTTAGTTATGAGATAATTCTAATATGGTCTATAGATTGAAGAAGGAATTTTATGAACTCAAGCAATCTCTTAGAGCACAGTATGCAATCTTGGATAGGTACTTGTTATAGCAAGGACTTAATAAAGGTACCATAGATTTATATTTACTTTAAAGTTGAGAAAAATCAAACTTTTATTGTGGTTATGTACGTTGATATAATTTTTGGAGGAAATGAAAGTATGTGTAAGAGTTTTATAGAAGATGTGTAGAAAGAGTTTGAGATGTATATGTTTGGGGAGATGGATTTCTTCCTTGGACTACAAATCAATCAGACAAAGAAAGGTATATTCATTTCATAATCAAAGTATGTCAAGGAAATGTTGAAGAAGTTTGGGATGGAAGATCAAAACCAGGAAATACGCATATGAATAACAAAAAAAAAATAAGAAAAAAAGAAAAATCAAAAAAAAATGAAAAAAGAAAAAAAAGATCAAAAATTAAAAAAGTGCAATAAAAACAAGTACTAAACCGGACAATACACGCAATTTGTCATAGGCTAGATTTCAAGATACTAGAGAGTCACATCTTGTAGCAATACAGATATCTATACTTGAAGGCAACTCTACATATCCTGGCATCAAAGACATGTCTCACCCAAGCTCGGAGAAAAATGCACATAGGGTAACTTGAGTAGAACCAAGAGAAAAACAACAGCAGTACACACAACCCAAAAACAAGTTAGTGCCCAAACTAAACAACAAACACCATCAAAAACACACCAACTCCAAAGCAACAATAAATCATCAAACCAGCACATTGCAAATAGATGATGTGCATGAAGCAAACTTGAAGCAAAACAAAGTTCAATTGGACAATTCAGGTATCTTATTGATAATACAAGCTCTACAACACCTCAAAGATGTAATGAACTAAAGGACAAAGAGTATATTAATCTGTATCACTTCTAAGAGGGTTGCAGAGAACGAGGCAAAGACGGAGATGTTCCTACAAAGGATCAAATGACAAATATCTGCTAGGAAAGAGCATCTAGTGGTGTAGGCAAACAATACTCACCCAAAAAAGTTTTTTACTTAAATGCTTGAGTTGCTTGACTATCAAACAGCATGGAGGAGTATAAGATAATCAAAGTCAAAAATACCATGATACTTACTAACTTTAACAATTCAGCCTAAATGAGATAAAAAGCACAAAAAATCCACAGTAGCAATGACAACATTTATACTAATGAAAGAATAGACTAAATACCATGACAGTTTGGCAGAAATTAAAGTTTCCATCTGAGAAATTTCACAAATGCAACTTCAAATTAATAGATTGAGAACACTAAACATCAAAAAGAACACATCATGTTCACAAGTTGCACATGATTTGTCAGCATTTACAACATACAATAATAGCAAATTAGACACTTGCATCAAAACATATAGCCACACCAAAAAACACAAAAAAAAGTGAATTGCATTAAATTGCTTCAAAAGCAAGAAATCAAACAACGGATTAAGATTCCAAAACAAAAGGGAAAGACACACCAACGAGAACATTCCAAGAAGAAAATTCGCTAAAATAAAAGGGACATAATTGAACAAGATGCATCTATAAGTGAACATGATGCATCTAAATAATCTATTACTTTACAAAATGGATCTTGTTCAAATAACAAGACTGAAAGCATACAACAAGTAAGATTTCTAGAACAAAAGTTGCTAAAAATAATTGAAAAGGATTAATTCCTATTTAACATCTAAACTGTAGGAAGATATTGTTGTATTACGCAAATCCAAGAAACAAAGACTTCATCAACATATCAGAGTAGGAGATCATCAGTGCATACAAAAATCACAGAACATCACGCAATTACAAAGCACTAATCATCATGATCAGCAGAAAAGAAACATCAAGAGAAACATGCAGGAACAAATGTTCAGGTAATACAACAGGCATTCAGACACTACAAAGACAAGTTCAAGAGAAAAGGAGAAAAACATAAAAAGTTCATGTTAGAAGAAGACATCAAAGACAACATGAGGATCAACATAAAAAATCATAGAAGAAGAACACATAAAGTAATCATCATCAAAATCAGAAGCATCAGAATCATATCCAAAATAGAAAAGAAGCCAAAGATAGAATATCTAATCATATAGAAAACATAAATCTAAAGCAGAAATAAAATGCATCAATAACATCAAGAGCATCATCATATGAAAATAGAAACACAAATAGGCACAAATCAAGAAACACCATCATAGCATATCATAGAATCAAATCCAATGGAAAGAAATAGAAGAGCAAAAGGGAAAAACAGATACATCAATATCAAAAATGGAAAACATAGTTCAACTGAATAAGAGTTACATTAGTTGAACAACATCAAGGCTAGAACAGTAAGAAATCTATTAAGCAATATATAGAAGAAGTCAACCAAGATCAACCAAACATCTAAATCTACCTAACAAGAGGAAATCTCCCATGGGGTTAAAGCATAATAGTGGTTTACAATTATTTTGAGGAAGGAATTCTCATCTTTTTTTTTCACCATATCAAGGGGTTCGACAAAACTTATAGGTTCAATCAAACACTATTATATGTTCGACCGAACCTATAAGCTCGGTAGAACCCATTGTTCGACCGAACCACTCAATAGCCCAATAAAATAAACATATTTTATAGGGTTCGGTCGAACCTAGGTTCGACCAAACCCCCTAAATTAGGGAAAATAAAAAAAGAAGTCATTGTCACATCACTGTTTGTAAAGCAACAAACGTGAACAAAGGAGGACGGCGAACATGAACAATAAAGGGGGCGAACCTAAGGGAAAAATGTGCACCACATTTCTAAGTTCATCAACCTCTTGATCAGCCATAGTGAGCAACAGGTTGGTGATTGAAATTACATTTCAAATTGAATTTATTTTGAAAAAAATTAAACCCTAAATAGAATGAAATGGTTAAAATTAACAGTAGATTTGAAATTAAGTTTGTTGAAATTGAAATTGCATTTGCTTGAAAGTTTCTAAAGCCTTTCAAGAACAACAAAATTAATTTATATTATGCTTTGATGAATGTTCATACCGTGTTTTAAAGATCCAATTTTGGCATGGGCAGGGAGTGTCAAATTTGACTTTGCAGTCCATTTGTTTGAAAAAATTTGCATACCAATTTTAAAAAAATGTCAAACAATTAACATGCCTTGTCTATGCTTCCACATTTTGCATACATTTCTACCAAGGCACTACCAATTGCATTTGCTTGAATGTTTCTAAAGCCTTACTTTGTTAACAGATTTGTTTGAGGCATTATATCAAACAGTTCATGTGCCTTCCACATTTTGCATACATGTCTACCAAGGCACTTGCAATTGCAACTACAACATCTAGTAAAATTCCCCCTTGATGAATTGATTGATGTCCATACCCTATCCAAAGCTCCCATTTGGCACAAGCAGGGGGAAGGTTGTGGAATTTGGCTTTACAGCTGTCAATTGCATTTGCTTGAAAGTTTCTAAAGTCTTTTCAACAAACCCATTTGCAAGGATAACATGATATTATTTAAGTACAAGCTTAAGTTTAAATATTGCATTTGAAAGCTAAATTGAAATTAAAATTATATGTTTGAGGCAATGCATATAAGACACCCATACAAAATAGTACAAAAGAAAGAGAAAAAATGTAAAGAATGCACTTGTAACCTATACTTGAGAGCATTAAAATTTTGAAATTAAAAATAAAGAATAATAGGATATATATATATATATATATACTCTTTCAAATCAGCATTGAATATTAGAGGATGAACTACATATTAGGATTTTTTTTTTAAAATAAATCAAATAAAACTTATTCCTTTGAGTAGATGAATAAACTCTATTAATATTTAATAGTAAGGTTGTAAATGAAAAATTATTGTGGTTACAAGATAAAAGAAAATAATACTAATAGGTAATATTTATATTAAGGAATGTCATCTCCAATAACATACTTAACACTAATAATTGGGTTATAATCACATTATGCATCATAAATACAAATATTAACATTGATGAAAATATTATATTATGGATAATAATTATAATAAAACATAATAAATTGAAACTTATTTCATATGAACATGAAAGGGAAATGTTAGTATGTATTACAAATAGTAATATTATTATTTAGAGTAAATTTTAATATTGCAATAATAGTATTTACCATTAATGTTATGAAATGATAATAATGTTGTTATATATTAGTAATATAAGCATTGCAAGTGTTATTATCCAATATACAGTGCCCAATGTATAACAAACAAAACAATTCACATTAAGAGAAAGCACTAATAAATATTTCTTTTATTGTTGGTTTTAGGGCATGACCTTGGAGAACCAAATAGTAATGTTGTTAAAAATTAAAAATTGTCAATTTTGGAACAAATGACAATACCATTAATTGGAGTAAATGCTATTTTAAAGTTTAAATTTATATTTTAATTTTAGGGTAAATACTTTTGGTTGAATTTATGAATTAGAAATAGAAATTTTGAAAGGGCCCCACCCTTTTACAAAGACCAATAAAGAAACAAAAAATGATCAATCATATTGGCATGGAACAACAACAAGAAAAATATAGTTGTAAGTTAGAAAAACAACATCCAATTAGAAATAATCCACCAATAGTGGAAATGCATCTAATAAAGAGGGTCATTTTCCAAAAAACATTAGTAGATCTATCATTTCACAACTTAAATCCAAAATTCTTCAAGGAACTATATATTATTGTCAACCTTATCCTTTTCCATGAATGAACCTAGTTGAGGTTTGTAATGGAGTTTCCATCTTTAGTTTCCAAACTTGAGACCAAAGGGAATAAAGGGTTCATATAATCTTCTAAACTTGAACCTTCTTCATATTTTTAAATTATTAGAAGAAATACCAAGAGGTGAATGTTGCAATTCAAGAGAATGGTAGAGGCAATGAACTCCAACTAATACATATGTAACATGATTCTTGTCTCTACCAATCTCCTCTAAATTTATCTTGACAAGACCTTCTAAATTAGTCATGTCGACAAGAGGACCAACCACCCCTCAATTATGCTCAAAGGGAGCCTCAACGAAATCCTAAGGTAAACAAGGCTCCATCTCATCCTTATGCATTTTGTTCAACCTTGCCTTCCTCTAAAATTACTAAACCTATAAAATACATAGCTATCTACACATGACAACATGGTGAAAACACAAGAAAATCCTATAGCATGACATGTTGAACCCAAATAAACAAATTAAAAAATAATTTAATCTATAAGTATAAATAGTTTGATAGTAGAAACTTTATACATATAAAAATATGATTATAAATGTGTGATTATTTTTCTTTCCAATCTATGAATTTTTGATATGCTTGGCTATATAATTGAGATGATTCACTCATTTAATGTAATGATAAAAATTTAGTATGTACATGAAAGAAATATTTTCAAGACATCAAGCTACCATTCTGCATAACTCTCACATGGAAATAAGAATATTATTTTATTTTAACTAAAGAAATTGTGTGTACTCTATCTTGAAAATTACTAATTAATTTTGAATTATATACTTATAATTTAAATAAGAGAATCCTTTGTAACATGGAATAGATAGTTTAATTAATGAAATAAAATATGTTTTATATTAAGAAAAATTTACAAATATATGGAACTCATACATTGAGACATCATTGACTAAGATGTAACTTTGTATGAGAATTAAGATGCTCGAATAATTTATATACCTTCTTTCAATAATTAACATTAGAAATTAATACTTGGCTCATATTGTATACCCTCCTCCCAATGGTCTTGGAATGGATGCATTTAGATGGAGAAGGATTTCAAAAGGCTCATGGTACTTGTGGACCCCTCAAAGGCATGATATAGAACACATGAAAGTTCTTTATTTATGAAATTTGGCCTTTAGTTGTTGGCTTCTAGTATGAATTTTATCTATTTAAGGTGGAATTCTTAGTTGAGACTCTCAATCTTCCATTGTTGGTTTCTAGTGTGATTATACAATGTGAGCCAAGTATTAATTTATAATGTTAATTATTGAAAGAAGGTTTTCTTTCATAAGAAGAGGTATGTTGACATATTCCAAGGCATGTTATTATCCACAATGCATGAAACTTCTTCACATCTCTACAAAGTTCTAAACAGATACAGATCTACCATTTCCATGGAGGAGATTAATGATTTAAAAAGAAAATATCATGCCATTTCTTTCTTGAGAAGTCATGTTTGCATTCATGATTTACAACTTCCATCTTCATCCAAAAAGAAATTTGTTATCATTATGTGCCTGATATTAACAAATCAAAACCTTCTTTTGAGCATGATCGCCAACACAAAGGTAAACAAGTGGAAACAAAAGAAAGCTCAATTAATGGATTTCAACATGTTGGTGGAAAATCTGCATCTTTTTGAAAGTGGCTTCCCAACTTATCAGTCTTATGTTTAGTAAGGTTTTGTAATCTCCAGTGTTATGTATTCAGGTCACGGGTATATCTAGTATGATGTCTTCTTTTGGGTATTTTGGGTGCATAAAAGAATGTGCATATGTACTGATGTATTCAACCAATGTGCTTATGTAACATTGTAATCAAACAATTGGTCATTTGTACTGGGACCTCACTGGTCTTTTTGATATTTTGTAAAACTTGTTACTCAGACTACAACTGGGGGTTTTCTTGTTGGTTCTTTCCCGCCAATATGTCCACCTGAACTAGCTATATGTACAAAATATTATATATAAATAAAATTATAAGTGGTCTCCACTTTTGCTTAAAAAAAAAGTTCTTGTAAATGTCCACATCTTTTTCCTTGACACAATTGCTATTTTTCCTACAACAAGATTTTATTTTATGCAAGGTCCCACTCACTCCAAGATTAGTACAAAAAACTATACCCATAACACCTAGAATGTAAGATGGCCAAGGCTTAATACCAAATGAAAGAAAGTAGTGGTGTAAAAATATTCCTACACTAATAAATGGGATATTATATACTCAAGCACTAATAAATGGGATGTTTTGAAACTATACATTAAAAGTGGTTTATTGAAACCATGAGTGAAAATAATTCAACCACAATTTTTGTATTCCACATTGATATATTCAAACCCATTAAAAGATTTCTTATGATTTTTCATAATGTTGGTCAATACTTTACTATAAATATTCTATAGTCATGCTCTTAAATGTCATAAGAACATGTCATAAGAGGATTTCATCCTATAAAGCTATAATGATATTATATGATCTTAGAACATCTTAGACACCTCCCAAAGCATTAAAAAAATGAAAAATAAATACCAACACAAAGTGAGATGCCTCATTTCCTAATATGAGGACAAATTAATAAATCAAAATATAAGGATGCAAGGTTGACCCACCTTTCCCAATACTTGGCTAAATTTATCATCTATTGAGGAGTGGATCCCAACAACAATTGTGCTTAGTGCTTACTACTAATCCAAGGAATACCTATTAATTTTTTATTTATTGTATGCCTAATGACTCCTCATCTCAAGTTAAATTGTGGGAATGGATTTTTATGCCCTCCCTATGACTAAATGGCTACAAGGAGGTGAATATGATATGGTGGAAAACCAAGATACAAGTTGGTTTAGTTCTCATAAACTCTAAAAAAATAATTAACTCACATCCCAACTAGAAATAACATGAAGGGTTTAGATCCCATTTTAGACAAAAAATATTTTATACCCATCACTAGTTCAATTGGACCAACCAAAGAGATGGTAAAGAAACTGTATTTCTAGATTTACTTAGTTATTTCTCTTCCCATTGCTCCCTCTCCACAAACACCCTTATTTAAGTAGATTCTATTAAACCTATCTCACATATAACCTCCCAATTCTTTAAACTTTTCAAACTTCTTATTCCTCATACCTAATAATCTATCCTTCAAGCTCAACACTTCCCACCTAAATCAAATTGATCACCATGCCTCTAATATCCTTGCCTGATCCTAGACCCCAATGGTAAGTGGACACAATTGTGGAATGATGCATTAAATCCATTGCACACTACCTTACCATGATACAATAAACTAGCCAGAAAGATCTAGAAAAAAAAACATGGATCCAAATAGAAAAAAAAACTTGTTTTGGCTTTAGCACATACTAATAACTTTTCTACAATGAGTGGTTGCTTACGTTGAAATAAAACTTAGAAGATTTGAACCTAATTGTGGTAGAGGATCTCAATTAAGAGATAGGCTACATTGGATGAAAGGATATAAGGGATACAAAAAAAAAATTAGTTATCTCGAACATATTTACATTCTCAAGAGTGGATAATATCTATCGTTGATCAAGAGAGGTAGTTCCATGACAACTCTAATGATATTAAATCCATTTTCCTCCAACATTACAAATAATTTTTAATTGATCTAGAAGGAGATCCACTTCAAGATATAGTTGAGGAATTGATTGGCACTTGCATACCCAAAATAATTGGTCTAAAAAAATAGGCACATTTAGATAATTTATTCACCCTTGAGGAGGTTGATATTTCCTTGAAGGATTTGAATACTCAAAAAGTCTTGGAATAGATGGTTTAGCTACACAATTCCTTAAAACAATATGTCCATTCATCAAGGAGGACTCTATGAGGTATAAAAAGTAGCTTTATCAAAGGGATCCATCATTTAAATTCTATTAATCAAGGGTTGATAAATTAATTCCTAAAGGAAAAATATTTTTTTTATCTGAGGGTGGATACTAATTACTCTTCTTAATACCTCCTACAAGATTGCAGCTAAATCCATAGCTAAAATAATTGAACAGATGACACAAGAAATTGTAAGACTAGAAAAAACTATATTTATAAGAGGGAGATTTAAATTATAAAACGAATTATTTAGCATCTCATTAGATTCTACTTACTCTAACCCAAATTAAAAACAACATTAAAATCCACAAAACAAATTTCAAGCATAATAAATTATTACAATATTATTTAAAAATATAATTGTAATGAACATGTTATAGTAATAAATATTCAAATTTTAAATCCATGAAAATATATAAAACCAAATGATCCTTAGTTTTCATATATAATTTGTGATGAGAATGTTGAATATTGTAATTTTTAGGCCAATCTTTAGGCAATAATTCACCATAAAGTGATCCTTAGTTTATTCATTATTTTTTTTATGATTACAATTTTTTTCAATTTCTATTAAACCAAACTCAAAATAATGGTATAGATTAAGATTCTTGTCTTTATCATAATTAGAAGTTGTATAAATTGTTAAATTATATATTTTTTAACATATATAAAATGTTTGGTTGGATTAGTGAGATATTTATAACAAGTATGCAATATATTTAATCATATAATTATTTTTGTAATAGAGATGAATAATTAAATAAATGCTATAACAATATATGAGTTAGATAGAAGAATTAAAATTAAATATATTAATAACAAATAGTGATACTATTATTGAGGGTAATATAAAAGGGGATCGTCATACTAAAATAAGTCACAAATAAAATCACCTGAGTAAGAAAAGTATTTTATTGATAATCTTATTAGGGATGCTAAGATGGTAATAATTTTTTTGCAAGCAACAATGAGCTGACAAATAATAGTGTTTATGCGCTATTGTAAATATATATATATATATACATTATTAATATTATTAATAAAATTTATTATAGTATTGATATGGGTATTAATAGATGGTATTTGTAATAGTATAAATGAGGGTATATGTAAACATGATATCACTATCACATTAACATTTCTATTATGAGTAAAGTTTAATATTATTTGTGAGTAATAAAATTGATAGAATGTTTCTATTAATTGTAGAGGGAGCCTTAATATCATCGAGTATTGTTAATACTCTTTTCAATATATTCATATTGATAGTTACCTTAATACTAATGTTAGCATACTTAACCTTATTAATGCTCATCGATAATTGGATAAATTTTTTGGCAAAAACTTTTATAGATGTTGAAATATCAGAGGAAAATAAATAAATAAATGCAAACAATATAATTATTCATGTTGTTATTACCATCAAAAGTTACATATTTAGTACTTTAAATGCCATCATTGGGTCATGAGGAACTATCCTAATAATCATAATACCATATTGACCTTACTGTCAACAAGAAATAGAAGTAGGAACAACTCATTGTGGGTTACGATGACAAAACCATTATAATGAGAATATTATTAGTGTAACCATTAAATTGTGATACTTGCAAATTTAATATTTAAAGTATAGTTAATAGTGAGAGATGCATTAATAATAGTAACACATTAGCAAGTTAAACCAACAAATTAATTAAAGAAAGGATGTTAATTCTATTGGAGATGGTTATTGTTGCATCATAAACGCTTAAAGCATTAATTAGCATAATTAAAGGATTCAAAAAAAAAAATTATTGGGTTTTTCTAGTGAAAAATTATGGGCACAACACGACATATTTTGGAACATATAAAAAATGTATGGTTGATTAGTGAGACATTTATAACAAGTACGAAATACGAAGTCAAACTTTATTAGATTGACTCAATAAATTAGTCGAATGATACAATTTATAGCTTTATGCAATTAGAAGTTTAAATAATTTGATGGTATCCAAACTTTATACATATAAAATATGATAAATGTTCAATATTTTGTTTCCAATCTATAATTTTTGATTTTCTTGGCTATATAATTGAGATGATTCATCATAATGCAATGATAAAATTCATCCTCATATGGAGTATTATATTGTCTCCATTAAATCCATCCCTATGAGATTCTCATGGAATATTGATACCTAGTGTGAATTCTTAATTTTAGACATATCGCAACTAGATAAATTTAGGTTCAATGAAAGCAATAGAATCCACTTACATAATCCTATTTTGAAGTTCATTTATGTTAACAACCATTAGATTAGATATTGTTATCCCCAACTATTTTCAAATAATTTCACCAATCTTTGTTTTCTTATTCTTTCTTTCATTGTTTCATTTAAAATTTGAACCATTTAAGATGCAGCAAGATTAGAGTTGTCTCCAATTCTTTTAAAATTGCTAATGGTATGAAAATATTATTGATGAGTAGAAGAATTATTAGAACTCTTTTAGATAAATATATTCTCTATATCTAGATATATTATTTACCAAGGTCTCATTGATTCTTTAGGTGTAAATACATAAATAACATGGAAAATGAAGATGTTCCACTTGCAAAAATTTGTTTGGAAATACCACTAATGAGATTAAAAAAACAGATTAATACACAGGGGCAAACCTAGTGATATATAGTGAACCATGCATTAATATTCATAGTCTAGAAAACTAAAACAAACTTAGAGACTAGTGCCATTCCCCAGAGAGTAGCTACTATTCTTCCCACATGCAGAAGTACATGGTGACGCCCCTTAAACAAAGATAGATATGTCACTAAAGAAATGATAAAAGCCACCCTTTCCATCATCAAAATGTGTTAGGCAAGGGATACCAGGTCAATAAAAATGCATCATGCTATGGCCTCACTGATCTACCCACGATTTCTCAAGCACAAGGATGATACCCAAACAATCCAGATTCCATTGTATTTTGTTCAACAATTGGATGTTGAGGTCCATTTGGGCCTCAAAGTCATCCTAACATTCCACCATAAGCTCGTTAGGGCATGGCAGATTGCTGATAGCCCACCCATCGCCGGTAGTAGACCACCAAATCGCAAGCTGGCCGCTGACAGGTCTCTTGCCTACCACGCTCCAGCCCCATAGCTGCCTGGCCAAGCCCCCAAAAGGGCAACTGACAATGCAGGGACACTGTACACCACCCTAGGACATCAGATGACTGTGCAGGCTAGCATTTGACGTCCAAACATTCCTAACCACGCCACTTTGCCACTGGAACCATGGATCCTTTACAATCGTAGCATCCTACCCTACACAGCAAGATGCAACCATAGGAGATATGGCATACATGAATCTGCATTGTTTGGCTGAGGACCTGTTGGAGGCATATGCCCACATTGCATCAGACAATGGGATCGGTATAGAGCATGTTAGAGATCATTTGAGATGAAGAGGTCATTCAGTTCTAGGATCCCATCACTCTCAGTCGAGCACTAGTGTGCATCAGGATCCACCTACAGTTCATTCAACAGTTGCACAGACTATGGGTTTTACTGATATGTTGATTGGTTCTGGTTCATCATCATCGATGCCATCTCACCTTCATAGTCCTCTACATTCATCATTTCTAGCATGACATGGGATAGATCAAATGGATGCAGATGTTGATTTGTCACTTGACCGTTTGGTGGATATGGTGGAGGAAACCGTTTCAAAGGACTTAGGTCATCCGATACCAGATGATGTGCATGTATGTGTGCATGTGCATGTTTCAAATCTTTTTTCATTATCCTTAAAAAAAAAATTTAACTAGATATTCATGTAAGTTGATATATATATGTATATATATTGTTATAGGTGGACATACCTCATATCACTCCTAGCCTTGGTCCAGATTGTGTGCATGATCGATGTGACTCTGTGGATGAATCTGCTTTGAGTGGACATGTGAGTTTTACATTTTTATATAATCACATGTGTATATATGTACATGCAATATTTATGTATGCATAGATCTAGATTGATATTTAAAAATAAAAGTTCATTTAAAAATGACTTTCATAAAATTTATTTAATATAAATTATATCTATTTAACACATCCTGTACACAATTTTATTTGCAGGGCTCAGCACATCCATCAGAGCAGGATTGTTCTCATTCATATGGCCATTCGACTAGGAGTAGACATTCATATTAGGCCATGCACACTAGATTTATGATCTTTACCACATGTATTTGCTTATATGATGATCTTTAGTATTTGAGATTTGATGATCTCTAACTTACATTTGCTTATATGATATACATACATTTGATTATTTGTTGATCTTTAGTATTCGACATTTGATGATCTTTAATTTACATTTTTCTTATATGATATGTACATATATTTTCTTATATGATATATACATGCATTTGCCTCTTTGCTTATAATATGTATTATGTTTATACATTGAATCCCTTTACATGTATGTACATGTGTTTGCTTATGGTGTAAACATGTTTACACATAATATATGTATGCATTTTCTTTAAATATTCAATATACATACATGTTTTCTTATTTTATGATCTCTTACAACTTACATTTCCTTATATTCAATATACATTTGATCTCTAGTAGAATTTTAGGGAAATCAATGCCACTTTATAATTAAGTTCATTCATGCTGATCACAATAAATATTTTTAAAAAAATGACTTAAGCAACATGAACCATTGAGTTGAGAACAAGATATAATCTTTTGAAAAGTAACTTGAAATTCAATTCAAATATAATTAAGAAAATTCAATTCAAATTATAAATCCAGATTATACATTTTGACAAGTAACTTGAAATTCAATTCAAATATAATTAAGAAAATTTAATTCAAATTATACCTCTATTATACACTTTGACAAGAACGGAAATCCAATCCAAATATAATGAAGAAAAACCAATCCAAACATACCTCCATTACATTTTTGACAAGTAACTTGAAATCAATTCAAATATAATTAAGAAAATTTAATTCAAATTATAACTCTATTATACATTTTTGACAAGTAACTTGAAATTCAATTCAAATATAATTAAGAAAATTCAATTCAAATTATACCTCTAATATACATTTTTGACACTTTAACAAAATTCTAAAATTACTAGATATGTTGTGCATACCTATGAATTAAATAACAACAAACTCCACAATGAAATAACTTGTTTTTTTACTACTTGATTCATTTAAACTAGGATCTAGTTATTCCATGTACACTAGAATAATTTTTTTCCCATCCCATATGCATGTAAATAGAAGCTTATTTTTCATTATTCTGGATATCAAATTGCAAAATTAATTCTCATTTATATCACTTGGAGTGCAGATTTTGGAGAAGAAGTTTTGCACATTTATCAAGGAGGCAAATATTGAGCTCGACAACTTTTCATTTTTATCAATCAAGGAAAATTTGGAGGAGAATTTAACTAAGTTGGTGAGGACTTCTTTTGAGTCATCTTTAAGTTGAAGAAGAAAATGGGACAACAAAGAAAAAGAAAATGCATCTCAACGAAAATTGTCAAAAGAAGAAGAACAAAAGAGGCATGAACAAAACTTGAAAATTATCATAGAAAGAAACAAGGTACATGCTTGTTTCTTCTCTCTCTCTCAAGTGTGTGTTTAGGACTTTTACTTTGAAAAAACATGAGTATTCATTTGATGGGATGAAATCCATAATGTGCATTACTCCACCCAATAATTTGGTTAGTACACCTAAACATAAAATTGTATGTGCATACATTTTGCATTGGCTTTATTAAAATTGGAAATGTTTAATGCATGACCATTTTTCAACTTACAATACCCCAACTTAAAATGTACTCTTAAACTAAAATATTGTACATTAAATCCTTCCCTACAAACCTTACACTTATCTTTTACCAATACCTTTGTTTAATGTTTTTGTCATCACATTATCATTGTTGAGTATTGCATCTACACAATTTTCTCTTTACTTTGTTCATGAAGAAAATGATAGTGTACTTCAATACATGCTTATTTCTCCAATGAAACCTTAAATTTTGTGTCCCTCACTATGCCACTTTGATTTTTATAATTTTTTCAACCACATTAATTATTTTATGGCTTTGCAAATTCCTATATATTCTAACTTTGCACTTTGAAAGAAACCATTATTTTTTCTTAATTATTCATGAAACTACACCCTCATGTACAATGAAGTAGCATTCTAATGTTGATATTTGGTGATCAATATCCCCTATCCAATCTACATTGCAACATCTAATTAGCTTAATATTTTTCTAAACTCCCATTGAATTTAATCTAATGATCAATAGTTCCTTAAAACTATTTTTTAAATATTTTAATAAATGCCCAATTCTAAGCTCTAGAATTATTTGAAAATTAGAACTCAAATTATACTTAAATCCAAAGCAATGTCAGGTTTTCTAGAGACTAACACATGTATACATCAAAACTCAAGCTATATGGTGCCAAGGAATAATAGTTATATATATGATAGATTATTCTTTAAATTATGTCTTAAGACACATTTATTTTGAAGGTTTCTTACCATCATTTATTGGAGTACCTATTAGTTTACAATTATCCATCTTGAAGTTTTTGTAAGATTTCACTGTGGAGATATACATCCAAGACCAAGAAATCCTAATTGAAAGAATAGGAGAGATTTGTTGTCCTTGCACATATGTCTCATTATTCTTGGAAAATATAAACACTCCCCTTTACATTTTTTGTTTCTTTGTTTCCCTTTCATTTTTATTAGGTCTTGTTTTTATATTGTCTTTCTTTTCTTCTTCATTTTGAACTTATTTTGTGATTTTTCAAACTTTCAAGTTTTATTGCACTTGAATGACTATAAATACTTTTAAATGTCCTCAAGTCATCTTGGTCATGCAAGTTGCAAAGTTTATCTTATCCTTGACTCCAATTCCTTAAGCCAATTCTTTTTGTTTCAATATTTGTGTTTGGTTTTAGTTGATTATTTGGGTTGTGTTTTATGTCCCATAAATTTTTAAATTTTTTCATCTTAGCATGATATTGGAAATTTATTTGAAAACTTGAAACATCTTATAGCCCAATTTTGTTGGGGTTCTTTAGATCACCTTGTTATACTCTAAGGGTTTCCTTTGCTATATCACTAGCCTAAAAGTTCTAAGTCACTTGTATGCATAATCCTCAAACTTTGATGCTTGGCATGGAATTTGACCTATGTGTATCCTATCTTTGGCTATGCATTTATGGATTTTTTTTCATACATGTGCATGTAGTTGTTTTGTGTCTTTGGTCTTTTCTTTTCATCACTTCAATGTTCTCATTATTTTTATGTTTTATGCTCTAGGGATTCCTCAAGTTGGAGTCGAGCCAAATCTAGATATTGGATCAAACGAATCCATTGAAGAACACATGGACCTTGAAGTTAGGGAGGAGACCCAAGTTCAAACAATGCTTGTTGGGGAGGGGTCAAGATCACTTCCTTCTACTGGTATGGATGAGTATATAAAACTAGCACAAACTTCTCTCACTTATAGCATCATGTCTTATCAGTTTGTTTGTTTGCATACATAAACTTCACTTATATAACATCATCTCTCACTTTTGTTTGAAAAATATTTTGTGACATGTAGGAAGAGCTCAACAAGCAGGAAGTTTTCATGCTCAAGTCGAGCCAAATCTAGACATTGGATCAAATGAATCTGCTCAAGAATGCATGGTCCTTGAAGATAGAGAGGAGGAACAAGTTCAAACAATGCATGTTGGAGAGGGGTCAAGATCACTTCCTCCTACTGGTATGGATGGGCATATAAAACTAGCTAAGAAGGTGAGGAAACAAATTTCTCATAGAAATTTAGATCATTTACTTGAAATGGATATGGAGAAACTGAAATATTATGCCAACCAACCTTATAATAAGAGAAAGAGGTCAATGACTAAATTTGTAAATGGAATGATCAATCATCATTTCAATCATCTTGACACACTTGAAAAAACCCAATTGTTATCACGTTTACTTCTTCGTGATGAGCTTAAAGAGTCATTACAATTGTTCGGTGTACATTCAACATCAAATAAGAAGAACACATGGGATTACAAAAGGATATTGTTAAAAATGTTAAGAAGGGTTTAGATTCCATTGGGAAAGGATCTGGATCAGTGGATAAGGCCACTACAAGAAGGGTGATGTTGACATCTATTGTACATCAAGATATAGCAAGAAAAAGAAAAATGTTTACACTTTCAACTGGAATTGGTTATAGTAGAACCACATTGATAAAATATGAGAAAAAGAGAAATTTTTTGGATGAGAGTTTAGAAGGACATTGGGCAATTATGTGTAGAGCTCCCCGTTCTGATAGGATTGAAGATGCTGTTAGGAACTTGGTCTCAGGTTTTTGGCATGATCAGACTCGTCCATCATGAAATACTAAAGATGTTATGAGACACATGATTGGACCTAGTATTTATGAAAATCATATCAAACATTGGCTAGACATAACACAATTTGAGATGTATATGAACTTTTGTAATGTATATCCTCATATAAAGATTGGGAAAACAATGTTTCAAAGGTTAAAGCCATATTATTGAAGATAAACAAGTTTTTTGAAACTTGTTGTTGTCGTTATCATATTGAATTTGATCTCTACTATCAGGTGTTTCGAAAGATGAGAGAAGAAAGATGTGGGTTTCAAAATGCACCTCCTAAACAGGCAAGTTTGTTCATAAAGTCTATATTATGTGATCATGAAAATGGACCTCAAATAAACTGCATAAAAGGAATTTGTGAGACATGTGGAAATTTGGCTAAATTTCCTTCAAGAATTGAGGATACTGACCTAACAAAGACAGTAAATTGCAAGAGGTAAGTACTATTTTTAGAGAGTTTATTTGTTTCAATTTCTCATAGATTGTTATTTGGATTCTCTTTGATGTAATATTTCATTGATTGTATGGTTTATTAGTTATTCACATATTTTACTCACACAGGTACAAGTATGTAAAGTTGCAAACAAATTTTGGGAAAAAATCCACAAGGTTGAACTATGTAGAAGAGGAGATTCCCATTGGAAAATTTATGGAAGATTTTTTGAAAATTGATACGACCATACATACAACATTCCTTTTTTGCTAAGTGGCAAGCACAATAATTCCAAACATTGAGAGATACTTTCCCACGTGGAAGTTCTATCAGTAGTTGAATTTGTAGAAAATTACTCCTTTGTACATCAAAAGGAGATTCAATCAGAGTATTACTTTTCAAAGAAGATCACTATTATGGTTCATGTGTGTTATCTACATGCACAATCAGAATTGGATGGTGTTGAGAGTACATATGAAGAACGAGCCATTAAGAAAGAATATCACTTTTATATTAGTGATGATAAATAGCATGACACAATTTTTGTCCAACATTGCTTTACAATATTTTTTGAGAATTTGAGAAGTAGGGGTGTAAGATTTGAAAATAATTTTGTATGGTCAGATAGATGTGCAACATAATTCAAATCTTCACGGCCATTCTATGCACTTTGTATATATCATAAAATCTACAAAATACCACATGTTTGGAGTTTTTTTTAGAGTGGGCATGGAAAGGGTGACCATGATGGAGCAAGATCTTGCATCAAATGAGTTATCCAGAAGATCATCTAGACAATGCACATGATGTTGTTGAATGGTGCAAGAAACACGTTGCATCAAATGTGGTCAACACATCTTCAAGAATTAACTGACACATTCCACATAGAGTGTTTTGGGAGATATTAGGTATGTATAAATTACATTAAATCAAAAATTTGAATTTATTTAAATTTAATATATATATATACATATTTGTTCACATAATTTTTGTGTTGTACATATGTATCTAGGTGTGGATAGAAGATCGATGCATGCATGCAAGAGGGTAGAAAAAACAAGATCTTTGCATTGTGTTAGGAGTTCAGATAGTCACCATGGATGGATATTAGACACAAGGGATTACTCTTGTTTTTGCACTGAGTGCATTGAGGGAAACTCGATTATGCATGCAACAATCAAGAACTTGGATATGTTGGTAAATGGGATACCGTGCGACTAGTTGTTCAGAAACATATGATGAAAACAAGGAAGAAAGATTTGAAAATTCCTTTGATTTCAATTGATTATGACCATATTTCAGGATTGGTTAGAAAAGGTACATGTAAGTTTTCAATAATTTAAATATTATATATATCTAGTTAATGATCTTTAGAGACATTTCTATTTTTTTTAGAATTTTTTTGTGTAAATTTGGTGTACAAGAGATGTTTTTATAGTCATAGCAGAGCCTAGAAACATGAAGGTGTTAGCTATTATTTATTGCATTGCACAGAAGAGAGGAATAAGCTAACATAACCTGAAACAAGTGATGGAATGTCATTTCCCATAGGTGAGTTTCAATTTAAAATTTTATATACATTGTATTCACATGTGCACATTACATTATAAACATTAAATATATATTGTACAAACCTTGAGCATGAAAATATTGTACACGTTCATATGTCTTACCTTAGGTTCATGTTTACCATGCAGGTTCTGTTGTAGTGCAAGGGACATATCTAAAACAAGTCAAAGTTGTTCAACATGGGATTCATTTTGTTGACTATCAACCTAATAACAAGGTATATCAATATAGTCACTTAATAATTGCTACCGCTCTACATCTTCATGCACAAAACACAACTATCAAATTTCGTTCAAGAACGCTTGCAAAACACACAAAAGGCTACTACCCAGAAGGAACTACAAGGAAGCATAAAAAATTTAACCAGTTAAAGATTAATATATTTAGTTGGACAACTAAATTGCTTACACAATCCTAAGAGGGTTTTGAAATGGGTACATGGAAATTAAATCATCAAGACAAACTTAAATAATTCAACCAACACATTCATAAATTGAAGGCACAATCAAGTCATAAGCTAAGAAATACACTAAATCGATATCAACTCAAAGTAATGAAAAGAGCACACACCCTAGGGCCAGACCTAATTCCTCGGGGGCTCATCTTAGACGACCTTTCCTACGTATATAATTCGCAAAGGAATCGTAGTTCAACAACTAGACTTCAACCATCTCCCACATGGTTGGATAGCAAAGGAGTAACCCTTAGATTCAAGGATGACTCTAGCACTGTCACACTCATGACTCAATAACACTGACATACTCCAAACTCAATCCTCTACTCAAATTCATATTATGCTTCTAACTCATTAATTATACACTAAAAAAAAGAAGTGGGTACGCAACCCTTTCTAGGGTCCATTACCCCGACAGTTTCACAAACGACTGCCACCCACTTAGGTGAAGTCAGGACTCAGAGAACTCATTAAAGATATACTAGAGGAATATGGATCATAGACATAAATACCCATATTGGTACGAACAATGTCACAAGGTAACATACTGGTGACTAAATCTTTAGTACAACCAAAACAACACAAAATTACCACAAGGGTTTTAAACAAAATAATAAGAATGAATTGGATCATACTTTCATTAATTATGATTACTCAACCAATTGAATGTTCATTTCATCACTCTTATATCTAAGTATTATTCGTAGTCTTTTGAACTATTGTTTGCATCAATTAGATCATAACTAGAATATAAAGTTGTAACACAGAAAACTAGTTCAAGGCATACTTAGATAACTCTAATGTACCATAGACTAAGCCACACATTACTTGGGCCCCATGATGATTTTGAAACATCACCTCCATAACCTTCCTACCACTCATTTTTATATTAGAAGAACAATATAAAAGGGTGCTACTTAACCAATATTAAATATGTTCCAATCATAATGCATTGTACTAGGTATGAATCGTGAACTAGGTTATAGATAAGCATTTTAATTTTACAATATCATTTATTGCCACAAAGGGGGTTTATTTTAGTAATCTATGCTTGGTCATGCCAAAGGCTACATGATAATCCCTAGTTCCCATCTTTTTTTACCATAATATCTTCACAAGTTTTCAAAAGGACCTTCAGTATATTTATCACACTCTCACATTGTTTTCCTATGTAACTTCAAGTGAAGATTGTTTTCCCTTCCTAAGTAACTAGCTTCATATTTAAATAACACACAAGCCTAAATGTAAGTTTCACTATACAAACTTTGAAATTCTAAGTGAATTAAAATGAACACTAAGCCAATTAAGGGAAACAATAGAAGCAACACATTTACACACATTTCAATGCATCCAAGATATTCATTGAAGTGATATTTATAATTAAATCATCATTCACAACATGGATTCATCGTGCTAATTAATATACTTAATTTAATGTGAATCAATTAAGAATTATAATCCATCACTTAGATATTATCAAAACACAATCATATAAACACATAATTTAACCAAATACTTCAGTACTTTAAAAAATAAAATAATAATCATCCCTCTAGAAAGCGACATTAATGTGATAAGAAAATGCCATTGCTAACTATATTTATCAAGGATTAGGCACCAATCTTAGAATAAAAAAATGTATCTTATACTTATAAGTCATACATGATCAATCTCTCAAGTGTAGATTATGTTATTTGTGAATCTATTTAGAGAATAAGGGTATTTATTCTTTTTAGATAACTGATATTTTAGAAACTTAATTACTCATGCATCAATATATTATATAGTTTCATTAGCATTTTAGATCTCTTATTGCACATTCACAAAACTAACATAAAATAAATTAGTGATAGGATAAGACGTAGGTTCAAATCTATGTCATGGGGTTTACCTTGGATTGAAACAATTTTATAACATACATTTTTTATTAATTTGAAAAAAAAATATGTTGGAAGATTATGCTCCTAAACCTTGTGCTCAAGAAGAAGTTGTCTAAGTTTGGCTGCATGCCAAATCCCCATGATTGTAATTTGTCATGTTTAACCAAATGTGCTTAAATGCGAAGATTCGTAAACTTGTGGGGTACATAGTTGCTCACATATATTTAAAATTCAAAATTCACAATGTATCCACAAGATGTATAGTTGTACATATAAGTCACGTAGGCATTTGTAGGCATAAGTAAATATCACAACATATTCTTACATTGATTTCAAATGTGTTGTATTTTCGATTTTCCCGGAAAACATGTATGAAGAATGTGGACGCATTGACATGACACGTGAACTGTTTGACAGAATGCCTCAAAGACAAGTGGTCACTGGAATGTAATGATTGCAGGACATGCACATAATGGATTTATTGAAGTGGGTTTAAAACTTTCAAGCAAATGAAACAGCAGGTGTAAAGCCAAAATTCACAACCCCTTATTTTTATTTATTTTTAGCATCCTCTCTACCTACGCCAAATTGGGAGCTTTCTTCTTTTCTTTTTGAAACAAGGTATGCATATATTTGATAGGATGTGCTGGTAGACATGTATACGGAATAAAAAAGCATAGTCAAGGCACAAGAATTTGTTTGACAGAATATGGTCTACAAAATGTGGCAGCATAGACAAGGCACGTGAATGGTCTGACAGAAGGCCTCAAGGAATTATGGTTTCATGGAACATGTTAATTGAAAGATATGCAAAGAAATGGGTTTATTGAAAGGGCTAAAGAAGCTTTCAAGCAAATGCAATTGGCAGGAGTAAGGATGAACTCCAAAATTTTTACCAGTGTCCTGCCTGCCTATGCCAAAAAGGGTGTTTTGAAGCAAATCATGAACAACCATTAAGGCATAACCTTACCAGTGTCAAGTAGAAAAACATGCAGAAAGTGGAGACATAGACAAGGCACAAGATCTATTGGAAACAATACGACAGATAAGTAAAAATAACATGCTCTATATGATATCCGCCCCAAACTAAAATAATACACGGAACCAACACCTCATTTAACAGGTAATCAACAACATTATTTTGCAATGAAATTAAAACAAAACCAAGATAATGATCTAGCCACCTACAGAACCAATCAACAAGCAAAATAAAATGAAATATCTGAAACCATTGACAACATCTTACCTCACGGTTTTCTTCTCTAACACATCCTCAAGAATAAAATGGTAGCATTTGGAGGAAAGAGAAGTATTGCTAACGCCCCTGTAGCTTATCCTTTTTCTATATATATACTTTGGTTTCATGATGGAGTATAATAGCTACATTCTGCAACTTGTGTTCATGGATTGAGAATAAGATTTTCACATCAGACACTCTCAATTACAGTGTTATTTATTTACCCACCCCCATCAATACTATAGGGTTTCGAAAACTCCAGTTGGCATAATGTGTCTAGAACCTCATCCTCTTTATTTCTATTGCTATGTTCACTGGAATTGCATGCAGTATAAATGGTGGACTCAGATGAATCAAGATGATCTTTCCTGTCCATAAACTCCCACAACATTGTTTTTCCTCTTCCTTCCTCTCTTTTTTTTTTCCTTTCACTATGGAAGCGTGACCTCCTAGCTCTGCCGCCACCATACACAATAAGTCTCCTTAAACTTTTCCAACCTCCCCTTTCCCAGAGGCCATCCTTTCATTAATTCCCCTAGATCTCAACCTCTCCAAGGCTCATCTTTAGGTGAAGCCATAATGGCAAGTTGGCCCGCCATTGGATTGATCGACATAGCCTTTACTATTACCCCCCACTTTCATACGACACTCAACTTCAACCTCTTTATTCATAATTCTCACACCAAATAGAAAAAGCATGCTACATATATCAAGGTACACCCTCTTACAATTAATTAGGGTGATGGAAGATCTCTGACACGATGATCTTCCATTAGACTATATTGAGTTTCTCCAATTATAAATCCATATCACAAGCAACTTGATATAAGAGTTACACAACTCGTGATCAATATGCCATAAATGTTTCAGCTTATTGTACGCAATATAGCAGAGTGAATATAGATCACAGAGGTAATTAAAAACCAGATCTCAAAAAGATCTGAAAAGACATTCCCGAGCTGAGTGGTTGAAAGAAGAATAAAGCAGATAAATACATAATATTTCCCCTGACATAAAACATTAAGAAGTTCAGATGATCATTGAGTTTAGGCAGTGAATTTATCAAAGAAGTTGACTTAATCTTGTTGGATGATATATGCCTTAAATGGCCCCTCCTGACATTGGAAAGTTCAGTAGGATTGTGAATAAATCGATGGGAGGATAATAGGTTTAATTTAAATTCCTATCCATCCACTGCATTATTACAATTTATTAGGTACGTTGTATTTATGCTGAGAAGACACGATATTCAAAATTCATCTTTATCATATTTTGTTGAAGTTGCTACAATAGCAAAGCATAACATTAACTGCTAAATTTTATGGTTGATGTTAGTATATCATCCCCCGATCAAAAGTCATGTTAATATGAAATCTATAATTCATGCTAATACCACTTGACTAATTATAATATTAATCATAGGTGAAATCCATAATAGATGTAACAACAACGTAATTAATGATATTAGTTTAATTCTTAATATTAATAGTAACAATAGAATTAATAAAGATATTAATTTGCACATCGATGTTATTTATATTAATAATAGTATTAAAGATGAAATTAATATTGATAAAGATAGTTATATGATTAACATTATGAGTACCATTTTTTAAAATTAATTTATCCATTATAGGTATTAGATCAAGCTCCCATTATATATCAATCCAACTCCACTAACCAAGAATAATGTAACTTACTAAAATAAATGCAAGAGATATTAATATTGCATTAACGGTAGGGCCTTACAGAAACTTTGATTATGCATGCAACAATCAAGAACTTGGATATGTTGGTAAATGGGATACGGTGCCACTAGTTGTTTCAGAAACATATGATGCAAACAAGGAAGAAAGATTTGAAGAAATTCCTTTGATTTCAATTGATTATGACCATATTTCAAGATTGGTTAGAAAAGGTACACATGTGTAAGTTTTCAATAATTTAAATATTATATATATCTAGTTAATGATCTTTAGAGACATTTCTATTTTTTTAGAATTTTTTTGTAAATTTGGTGTACAGGAGATGTTTTACAGTCATAGCAGCCTGAAACATCGAAGGTGTTAGCTATTATTTATTGCATTGCACAAAGAGAGGAATAAGCTAACACAACCTGAAACAAGTGATGGAATGTCATTTCCCACAGGTGAGTTTCAATTTAAAATTTTATATACATTGTATTCACATGTGCACATTACATTATAAACATTAAATATATATTGTAAAAACCTTGAGCAAAAAATGTTGCACACTCATATGTCTTACCTTAGGTTCATGTTTACCATGAGTTCTCACGTAGTGCAAGGGACATATCTAAAACAAGTCAAAGTTGTTCAACATGGGATTCATTTTGTTGACTATCAACCTAATAACAAGGTATATCAATATAGTCACTTAATAATTGCTACCGCTCTACATCTTCATGCAGTTCCACATGCACGTGGCCAAAGAAAATGGAGACTAGATAGTGATGATCATCAAAAAATTCTACATGTTATTGAAGAGAGGGCTGAACCAGAATCTTTGACTTAGATTATATCCATGGTTTTCAAGATCACTTGTAACCTTATACATGTTCAAATGAGAACTTATAGTAACTTGTACATTATTGTAAATCATTTTTCTTGCATGTAAACCCCTATATATGCTTTCAATCCTTATTTGAAAAGTAGTGAAATTTTTTAAAATCATTTTGCGTAAATTACAATTATATGTACATATTTGTTCCATGGAAAATTATTAACTTCAAGAATCTTTGATAGCATCATCTCTCACTTTTTTTGGTTGCATGTAAACCCATATATATGCTTTCAATCCTGATTTGAAATGTAGTGAAGTTTTTTAAAATCATTTAGCCTAATTTACAATTATATGTACATATTTGTTCCATGGAAAAAATTTAAGTTCAAGAATCTTTGATAGCATCATCTCTCACTTTTTTTGGTTGCATGTAAACCCATATATATGCTTTCAATCCTTATTTTAAATGTAGTGAAGTTTTTTAAAATAATTTTTCCTAAATTACAATTATAGACAACTTATATTTGTTTCATGGAATTCTTAAGTTCAAGAATCTTATATACACTTATATACAACTTATATAATTTGTTCCATCAAATTGTTCCATGGGAAATTATCTAAATTTTAAAATTAAGTATTATCTAATTATAAAATTATTGTACACATATATAAAACCTAAATCAATGCAAATAAAAAAAAAACCCTAACCCTTAAACCCTTAACCCTATAACCCTAAACCCTTGTACCCCCTACCCTCTATCTTTCTCCTACTCCCCCTCTCTCTCTTGAAAGTCTCTCCCTCC
>VDFB02000019.1:2584408-2599729 GCA_007258455.2 Sequoia sempervirens | reverse complement strand
TTGCTTTGATGAGCATATATTTGTGGATGTTCAACCTCTTGTGTGATTGATAAGGTACTACAGATGTTGAGATGATGTTTTTGGTGCTTGGTTTTCTAGTGCTTTTGAGAAAATTTGAATAAAAGAGGAAAAAGTGTGGTAAAGAGTGTTCAATGTGGCAGAGTAGTGTTCAATGTTTTTCTCTGTATTTCTTCATGGTTGAATATTTTCTTGTGTGGTTTGTATATGTTGATCAGATTTGTTCAGAGGTTTTATATCCAGAGTTTCGGGTTTTGGATCATTTGGTATAAGTTGTTTCCACCAGTATGTGAACTGTGTTACAATGTTGTCTAGGAGAAATGGTTTTTCTTTGCATTTCTCTACATTGTGGTTTTTAGTTTTTTGGATTTGGAAGTGTGCTTATATCGCTAGTATCTATTTTCATTTTGAGTTGTTTGAGTTTTTGTGTTTGGAAGGTTAATTGGTTGTACATAATGAGTATGTTCTTTAGGTGTATGATGTTGTGAAGGATTTGTTGGATTTCAAGGTGTTGATGGAATACTCCAGATTGTTTTTAAGTGTTGTGTATGGTCCTCAAGTCATATTTGGATTTGGTGAAGCATGTACTTAAAGGTTTAATTGTGTTAACATAGGTTCGACCAACCTTGGGTGTTTTACACTAAATACAGATATGCTTCAATGTTTGTGGAAGTGTGGTGTGGCATGTATATGTAGATTTAGGTCTGATTTAAGGTGTGATGTGGTACACTTTCATTCCTCTCCCCTGTGGGAATGTTCTAGTGTTGACCTACTTTGAATTTGCATGTTTGAGGTGTGTAGCTTGTAGATTATTTTCAAGGTTGAGGATGGTATATATATGTGTTGAGTTGATGAAGGATTTTGTAGTGAAGTGTGTGTGATGTGAATTATGATGTAAAGTTTTAAATTAAAAAGTACAGTATGATATTTAATGACTAAGACTACTGGAAGCAATGTGTAGAAGGTGTCTACATTCTACAAAGACAGTGTGAATATTCTAGTGAATCAGTGGTGGATCTTTTTTATTTCTCTAAGATGGATTTATCATTGTATCAATCTTCTTTCTTTTTCTTTCTAATATGAAAGTGAGCCATTAAAAATGATCCCTTCTTTCTTTTGGGAAGTGAGACCTCTAGTTTGGTGTTGTAATTACTTTATATTGCTATCTAATCCTCACCATGGTTTTTCCTTTCTTGGGTTTTCAATGTAAATTTTGTGTTCTCATGTGTTTGGATGTGTTTACATTACTATTTCTCATGTTAATATTCTACTAATGCATGGTAAGGGTTTAATGGTTGTTAAGGGTTTAAGGATTAATGCATATTTGAATGTTAATTAGGGTTTGGAGTTTAATGTACAACTAATTCAACCCCTCTTAGTTTTCTTGTGCATTCAAGAAATTGGATTGCATATATTGATATGTTTATCAGCAAACCCAAGGATCCCATTGTTGAAAGGTTTGGAACATATGTTGAAATAACCAATAAATGGATCAAGAAGAAAGTAGAAGAAAAGATGGAGAAGAATGTGGGGAAGATGATGTTTGAATTGGAAAAGGTATTTAGATATCTTAAAGGACCCACATATGAATCTCAAGAAACTATTGCTACATCAGCCCCTAGGAGGAAAATTAAATCTTCTTTTGTCTCTGCCACAACTCCCAAACCTACCCAAACTCCTCCTAGTAGAAAAAGAATTGCTAGTAAATTACCAACATAGAACAAGACTACAAAAAGAAAGAAGTCAAGAAATAAGTACAAAGAAACAAGGTAAAAGTTTAATCTGGTAAATGTGGATGATGATGAAGAGGATGAAGAAGAAGAAATAAAATATTACATATTAAAGAGAAGAGAAAATAGAACAAGAAAAGAAGAAGAAGAAGAAGAAACATCCATAGAAAAAGAAATGGAAAAGGAAACAAAGGAGAAGCCTTTGGAAACACCTAAACATGGGCTTCTATAGCTTGAGGCTACTATCAATACAATTATACAACATGATGCACTGGAAGAGGTTATTCATCTCTATGATAGGATGTCCCCTATTGACAATACCATAATTGAAAAGGAAATAGTTATGTATATGAATAGTTTTAATATGGAACTAAATGAAATCATTGATCAACTTCTAGCAAGCCTAGCAGATCTACTAAGTAACAAGAGAAATGAAGTTATTGTAGAAGAAGCTAAGACAAGGAAACAAGCTTTAGAGAAGGTTGGTGTATCTATTTCTCATGAAAAAAGAGTCAAATAATCTCAATATTAGGAACAAGAACTCAAAATAAAACAAAGAATAAATATTTTAATGGGGAAAGATGAAGAAGAAATAAATAGGATGGAGAAAGAAATGAAAGAAAAGTTAGCAAAAATATTGGAAGAATTGAAGAATGCTAAAAATTAGAGCTCAAGCTCTTCCAGAGACTTCATATATGTCTAATGTTCCTACCCATGATATATATTCATCAATTATTGAGTAAAATGTGATTGGAGGTGATGAAACAAATGAAAAAGATAAGAAAAATGACGATATTGCTCCTTTGGTGAATATTGGTGTACAATGTGCAAGGGATCAAGGTGAAGTGAGTGTCCCTACTCTGGGAAACACTGTATCTAGTGAATAACATAATATTCCCTCTCTAGAGAGTTTAAGAAATGATGAATAAAAGAAAGGGTGCAATCTTTAAAAATTCTATAATGCAAAGGAAACAACAATTGAGAAACAAGATGCTTTTGTGGATATTGGTCAAGGGTCTTCATCTTCATATTCTTTCAAGGACCTACTAGGGATGCAGGTACAGTTTCAACCTATGGTAACACTCCAGCTTCTACAAATTCCCACTCATGAGGGACAAGTTGAATTGTCAAGTATTTCTCCTCTCCATAAGTTACAACTTGGAGATATTCTATATGCTTATACAAGGAAGGAAATTATACAAGAACATGTGAAGAAGAGTGGGTTGATTGATGATGTTGTGAATATTATTAAGGAAGGTTTACCTGAGGTAAACATAGACTCTTCCTTGCCTCCACAACAAAAGTTAAAGCTTTTAATGAATTCTTTCAAGGATCACTCCTCTCACTTGGAGAAAAAGGTAGAACAAGAGGCCTTGATAAAGATAAAAGATAACATAATGGTTGATGCATCTGACTAGTGTGCCAATGCTCTCAAAAAGTTACAAGAAAATTTAAAAATGTTTAAAGAGTGTATAAATTAAGTTGCTTCTTTGTATTAGTTTTGTTTGACGTGGCAAAGCTCCACCAAGAACATCAAAGATTAGATTGACTTCATTGAGTCATAAATCACTAAATTGGATGGATTATATGATTTATCAAAGGCTATGGATGGATCATTAAGAGATCAAATAGAAAATATTCATTTGTAGTTGACATTGCTTCAAGACTAGAGATAGCAGTTAAGGAAACATTTTGGTTAGTTGAGGGAAGTAGTCAACTTGAAACTTTCTTCACTATTTGGATTTCTTTTGGATGTAGAAAAAGATGATAAGAAAATGAAGGCTCCAAGTAATGTGGATGAGGATGAGGATCTATGTATGCAATTTAAATTTTAGGATCACATTCTCACCTTAGCAAAGGAAAATTGGTTTGCAACTTTGGTGCAACTTAAGGAGTTCATAATAATATTTTACCTTCTAAAGAAGTTGCAAAGGTGTAAATAAGACAATTTTGTCTTTGTATAGTTCTATAGAGGATTGTAGCATCATTTTTTATTTGTACATAACATCTACTTTTGAGGAATATCCATCTTAGGGGAGTATTGTTTGTAAAAATCATATAGTAAGGGGGAGTTTATGGCGCAGGAGCACCTTATGTTTTTATGTCTCCATCAAACACTTTTGTGAAATTTGAATTTTCAGATGTAAAGCATTGTAAATGGCCATGGGAGGGCCCATTCAATTGTAATTCAGTCTTTATAGGTGTCTAGAAGGTCAAAAAATGAAAGTTTGTAAAAATATCAAAATATGCAAAAAGTTGATAAAAATGTAAAAATTGTCAATAAGGCAAAAAAAGTGCAAAAACTTGCAAAATGTAGAATGTGAAGGGACACCTCGTTGGAGAAGGTGGTTAGATAGTTGGAAATTGAAAAGAAAGTTTCCTTAATGGTTGTAAAAACTATATAAACCATTGTGAAGGGCAAGAAAAAGTAGATTTTGTATTCTTGAAGACATTTTTAATAAATAAAGACCTTGTTTCCTGTAATTACAGAGTTTTATTCATTCGATCAGAAAAATGTGAGATTTATATTTGTTTATTTTTCTTTGGTAGAGTGTTAGAAATCTCTTAAAGGGGTTTTGAAAGGTTTTCATCAGTTTTAGGACAAATAAGATTAAAGTTTTTCCTCAAAACCCAACCAAGGGTTTGAGAGTCTTGTAAAGAGAAAAACCCCATCCCACCATTGTAGACTTATTAGAATGGTGGGATGGATTATTTTGAATGTAGTTAGAATTTTTTAAGTGTGTGTGTGGTGATAGGAATAGGGGAGGAAAGAATATGGGATTATGGTCGCTGCCCTTGCAAGAAAACACATAATTTTTCCTTGAAAGAAGGTGGTTTCAAATTGGCATATGGTGAAGAAACATGTTTGAACACTGGGAATTGATTCTTAAGGCATAATAAGACCTAACATGACATGTTTGAAGAGGTGGCAGAAGTATTTGAGGTTTGCAACATTCATTTCTAATAAATCCCCACCTTTTGAACATAATTTTAAGCATAGAGAAAAGGTATCATGTTTTATGGCTTTGGTGAGTGAAATTTTTGATAAATATTGCATATTTGTGAGTTTTTTGATCTGATGGTCGACTTTTTTCAGTTATTTGAGGTTGGTGAGTAAGTTAGAGAGTACTTGCTTTGAAAATTAGGCCTATTTGAAGCTTATTTCATGTAGAACAGTCAATTTTTCTGATATATTTTTCAAAACAAGTATACCTTATATTGAAGTATGTTTAATAAGGCTAAAATGGGTTCCCAAAAATGTATTTATTATATGGAGATTCAATGCAGTTTGCAAGATACACCTGATTTAGTGTTTTTGGCTCCTACAAGCAAGTTTGGTCTTTGATTGCAAGAATTTGAGAATCTGATAAAATAGAGTTATAGGGCAGTGTATGTGGTTTTTTTATATTAAAATGATGTTGGTTAAAGGTGTTTCAAGGTATGATAATATTTTTAAGTAAGATTGAGTGAATGGTTGTCTTTTTGCCTCATTGAAACAAGTTGAAATGAAGGATAATTTTGTGAATAGTGAATGACTTGGTTGGTTCAGTGTTTTTCAATGATGTTATTGTTTTGGTTTAGTCAATTTTAGGATGGTTAAGGTATATTTGAGTCTAATAATGGTCTGGAATATGATCTTGGTGAATTGGAATACTGATGTGGTGAGTTGGCTTGTTGGTAGCCTTGAAGTTTCAAGTGAAATTGTATGGAATTTTGATGAAAAGTTAAGTGAAACAATGGTGCTTTGCTCAATTTTATCTTCTCCTATTGAGTTTGGGTTAGAATAACCCTAATGATTTATTGTTGTGAATAGATTCTCTTGCATCAATTGGTATCAGAGCTAGCAAGGTTCTGATGATTTGTTGAATTGATGGTTTGTTCAAGTTGTTGTTGAGTTGAGTTTGGTTGCAGGTGCTTAATCCATCTAGTTATAGAGAGAAAAAATTCTAAGAAGTTGTGTGTTGGCAGAAAAACTGAGGTCTATGGTCACCATCCTCTAATGGAGATTAAGTTGGGTAGAAGGTGCAAGGAAAATAGAGTGAGGCATCTTCCAAGATTTGTTGTTGGGTAAGATGGATGGTTTGTTGAGTTGGTGAGTTGTGTGGTGGAGTAGTAGAGAAGATGGATACCTGACTGGAGAAGCACTTGAGTTTGTAGCCTGAAGATTACTCCACTAATGGGAGTAGATGAGAAGATAAAAATGATGATTGGTCAAAGAAGGTCAAGGATGAATTGTGAAAGAAAGAGGAAAGTTTGCAATGACAGTCATGTATCCTTTTGAATAGTGAATGTGAACCTAATAACAGAGAGAAAGATGGAAAAAGGAAAAGAAAAGAATAAGATTCAAGTGGAAGCAGTTCAAGACATGTTGAAGAGTAGAATCAAATGCAACAACAAGTTTCCAAGGGACTTGGAAGGTTTTTGTTGGTTGGTTGTATGGTGCAGGGGCACCTTATGTTTTTATGTCTCCATAAAACATTTTTGTGAAATTTGAATTTTCAGATGTAAAGCATTGTAAATGGACATGGGAGAGCCCATTCAATTGTAATTTAGTCTTTACGGGTGTCTAGAAGGTCAAAAAATGAAAGTTTGTAAAAATATCAAAATATGCAAAAAGTTGATAAAAAATGTAAAAATTGTCAATAAGGCAAAAAAAGTGCAAAAACTTGCAAAATGTAGAATGTCTTGGACACCTCATTGGAGAATGTGGTTAGATAGTTGGAAATTGAAAAGGAAGTTTCCTTAATGGTTGTAAAATCTATATAAATAATTGTGAAGGGCAAGAAAAAGCAAATTTTGTATTCTTGAAGACATTTTTAATAAATAAAGACCCTATTTCTATAATTATAGAGCTTTATTCATTTGATTAGAAAACTATGAGATTTATATTTGTTTATTTTTCTTTGGAAGAGTGTTAGAAATCTCTTAAAGGGGTTTTGAAAGGTTTTCATCAGTTTTAGGACAAATAAGATTAAAGTTTTTCCTGAAAACCCAACCAAGGGTTTGAGAGTCTTGTAAGAAGAATAACCTCATCCCACCATTGTAGAATTATTAGAATGGTGGGATGGATTCCTTTGAATTTATTTAGAATTTTTTAAGTTTGTTTTTTTTTATAGGAATAGGGGATGCAATAATATGGAATTATGGCCGCTGCCCTTGCAAGAAAACACATAATCTTTCCTTGAAAGAAGATGGTTTCAAGTTGGCATATGGTGAAGAAACATGTTTGAAGGTTGGGAATTAAATCTTAAGGCATAAGAAGACCTAACATGACATGTTTGAAGAGGTGGAATAAGTATTTGAGGTTTGTAACATTCATTTCCAATAAACCCCCACCTTTTGAGCATGATTTTAAGCATAGAGAAAAGGTCTCATGTTTTATGGCTTTGGTGAGTGATATTTTTGATAAAGATTGTGGATTTGTGAGTTTTATGACCTGATGGTGGATTTTTTTCAGTTATTTTAGGTTGGTGAGTAAGTTAGAGAGTACTTTCTTTGAAAATTAGGCCTATTTGAGGCTCATTTGCTGCAGAGCAGTCAATTTTTATGATATATTTTTCAAACCAAGTATACCTATTGTTGAATTATTTTTAATAAGGTTGAAATGGGTTCCCAAAAATGTATTTATTCTGTGGATATGCAATGTGGTTTGCAAGATACACCCGATTTAGTGTTTTGGCACCTACAAGCAAGTTTGGTCTTTGAGTGCAAGAATTTGAGAATCTGATAAAACAGAGTTATAGGGCAGTGTATGTGGTTTAAATATGTCAAAATTATGATGGTTAAATTTGTTTCAAGGTATGATAAGAGTTATAAGTAATATTGAGTGAATGGTTGTCTTTTTGCCTCATTGAAACAAGTTGAAATGAAGGGTAATTTGGTGAATAATGAATGACTTGGTTGGTTCAGTGTTTTTCAATGATGTTATTATTTCGGTTCAGTCAATTTGAGGATGGTTAAGGTATATTTGAGTCTGATAATGGTCTGTAATATGGTCTTGGTGAATTGGAATACTGATGTGGTGAGTTGGCTTATTGGTAGCCTTGAAGTTTCAAGTGAAATTCTATGGAATTTTGATGAAAATTTAAGTGAAACAATGGTGTTTTGTTCAATTTGATCTTCTCCTATTGAGTTTGGGTTAGAAGAACCCTGATGAATTGTTGTTGTGAATAGATTCTCTTGCATTAGTTTATACAATTTTGGGCTATTAAAAATAGAATGTATCATGCCCTTTTCCCTTGATGTGAAATGGGGAGAGAAGACTTCTAGATAAATGGGTGTTGCCATTGTTAGGGTTAGAAAGTAGATATCTAACAGTTAAATACATATTTGATCAATACAAAAGAGAAATAAAAAACACAAAAAACTATAGCAGAAACAAGACAACACAAAGAAATTTAACATGGTTCACCCAATCCAGGCTACATCCACAAAACCGCAACCATCCAATGATTTTATTATCTAGTGAAAAACTTATTACAATCTCGTGAATAATCACATTTTTCTACATACTATAACTCCCATCCCAATCCCTTATAACAAGCTTTTTAGAAGCTTCCAGAATTAGGGTTTTACAAAGTCGATTTTTTTCTTTTTCGGTGATGACGCGAAAAAAATGGGATTTTTTTTCTCAGGGGTTGCCTTCCCTGAACCCTCACTTTTTAGGGGCTACTACCCCTGAACCCCTGCTCGAGGCCCGTCTTGGCCCCGGACCTCGGCAAGAATACATGAAGAGTGTATAGTATAGCATGATCAGTCACCACATACCAACAATCTCCCACTTGGAGATTGATCAGGCTCCACACCAACACAATCTCCCACCTGGATATTGATCTTGGATGACATTGTTGCACTTACAACTCCCACTAGAAATAAACACCTTGGACCCTACTACTCTGTTATACTTGAATTCAACCTTGAAGGCCAAACGAAGCTGAAGAGGAGCTCAGCTTCTCCCTTATCACTGCCTTCATAAACATATATGTTGGATTGGCATTTGTATGTATCTTTTCCAGCTTGACTTGTCCATCCTCCAACACTAATTGAATGAAATGATATCTCAACTATATGTGTTTGGTTTTAGAATGCAAGGCATAATTCTTTGCAAGATGTATAACACTCTAGCTATTCGTAAACAAGTAATTTTCAGCCTGTTATTTTCCCAACTCTTCCATGACAAGTTGCAGCCATATCATCTCCTTTGCCACCTTTGTTACAACAACTTTTCCTTTATGGTGGATAAAGAAACCACCTTTTCCAACTGATAAATCCAACTCACTGCTATCCCACCAATTGTAAATATGTAACATGTGGTACTCTGCCTGATATCAACATCCCCTGCCAAATATGAGTCAACATAGCCTTTTAAATTAGTATTAGAGCCCCCAAAACATAAAAATTTATTGGATGTACCTCTCAAATACCTGAGAATCCATTTTACCACATTCCAATGCTCAACTTTGGGATGACTCATATACCTACTAACAACTCCTACAACATGTGCAATATTTATTCTTGTGCATACCATGGCGTACATTAAACTACCTACCGCTGAAGCATATGGTACCTTGGACATTTTTTCTTCCTCCTCTTGTGTCTCTAGACACATATCCTTAGTCAATTTAACATGACTGGGCAAAGGTGTGCTGAAAACTTTTGCTTTTTCCATATGAAATCTCTGCAACACCTTCAAAACATAATCAACCTGAGATAAAAACATTTTTTGTTTTTCATATCTCTTGTAATCTTCATACCAAGGATTTGATTTGTTGCCCCCAAATCCTTCATAGCAAATGAATTTGCTAACTATTGTTTTAACTCCCTTATGTGATCCATGTTAGACCCTGCTCCAAGCATATCATCAACATATAAACATAAGATAATGTAGCTATCATCATCTAACCTCTTAAAGTAAACACAATGGTATGAATTACACCGACTGTAGCCTTGCTCAGCCATAAAACTATCAAATTTAATATACCATTGCTGAGGTGCTTGCTTCAAGCCATATAGACTTTTCTTCAATCTGCACACTAGTTTCTCCTTACCTTTGACCTCAAATCCTTGTGGTTGTTCCATATATATTTCCTCTTCCAAATTACCATGGAGAAAGGAGGTTTTAACATCAAGTTGTTCTGAATGTAAATCTTCATCAGCCACGATACTTAAAACAACACGAATAGAAGTCATTTTAACAACTAGAGAAAAGATTTCATCAAAATCAATACCCTTTTTCTGTGCAAATCCCTTTACAACTAACCTGGCTTTAAATATTTTTTTACCTCCATCCTCCTCTTTCAGCTTATAAACCCATTTGTTTGGTAAAGCCTTTTTACCTCCAGGAAACTTGCATAATTCCTAAGTCTGATTTTTCAGTAAGGAGTCCATTTCTTCTTCCATTCCATGCTCACATTGAACCTTGGTATCCACCTAGATAGCTTCATCATAACATTTTGGTTCACCAACATCAGTTAATAAAATAGAATACAAAGAGGGAGAAAATATTTCTGGAGGTCTACTTATCCTTGAAGATCATCTAACATTCATCATTGGAGTTTGTGGTATTTGTTGTTGTTGTTGTGGAGCATGAGGAATCACTGGAACATCACTATTTGGTGTATCATCCAACACTACATAATCATTTTCTTTCTTCTCATGTTGTTGCAATTGATCTTTGTACAACACTTTCTCATTGAATATAACATCCCTGCTTCTCACATTTTTTTGATTTTCAAAATCCCAAAGCCTATAACCAAATTCATTAATGTCATATCCAACAAATATACATGTCTTTGATTTTGCATCAAGCTTGGTTCAATTTTAAGAATCTGTATGTGCAAATGCTTCACAACCGAATGTCTTGAGAAAAGAATAACTCACCTTCTTAGATTTCCATGCTTCCTCTAGAATACCACAAACCAAAGGATTAGAGGACCTCTATTGATTAAATAAATATCAGTGTTTACAACCTCTGCCCACATGTTTAAAGGCAGCCCAACATGCAATCTCATAGTTTGTGCATGCTCCATTATTGTTTTGTTCATGCACTCAGCCACTCCATTTTCCTGTGGAGTCCTTGGAATCATTTTTTGCCTATGAATACAATTAGAGGAATAATAATATTCAAAATGTTTTCTGCAATACTCACCACCATTATCAGATCTGAAACATTTTAACTTTTTACCTATCTCATTCTCAACCAAGCTTCTCCATTTCTTAAAAATTTCAATTACATCAGATTTCTTCCTTAGGAAATAAATCCATACCTTCCTTCTTGCATCATCAATAAAAGTGGTATAGTACCGAAAGCCACCGAGGGAAGATACTTGAACTATTCCCCATACATTTGTATGGACAAGCTCCAATTTCTCATCTTTCTTTTGCTTCCCATCCTTGAGAAAACTAACTCCCTTTATTTTCCATACACACAACTTTCACATAAATCCATATTAACACATTTCAGACTTGGTAAAACATTCTTTGAATGAAGTACTTTCATACCTTTTGCACTCATATTCCCAAGTCTATTATGCCACAATGTTGATTTAGAATCCATAGCAACTATCTGATTTTCTACCTACTAAATTGTAGCAATTGTTCCTGAACATTGATTTTTATCTGCAATAGCTAAAGTAGAAGGAACAGTATGACCTATACAAAGATATAAGGTGCCTACTTTCACACCTTTTGCTACCACTAAGGTACCTTTTGTAAAATTCCAATTTTTATCACTAAATGTAACAAAACAACCCTCATAATCTAGTTGCCCTACTGAAATTAAATTTCTTTCTAACTTTGGAACATGCCTTACCTCATGTAGTAGCCAATGATTCCCATTCTGAAACTTAATCTTGATTCTTCCCTTTCCAACAATCTAATAGGGTTTGTTATCTCCCAAATAAACCAGCCCAAAATCCCCTTGGACATAATCAAGAAAATAACTTCTATAGGGCGTAGCATGAAATGAAGCCCTTGAATCTAACACCCAAGAATCATCAAAATTATCAAGGGAAAGAATCAAAGAATCCTCATTAGATTTATTAGTTACCACAATTGCTTCTTTATTTCCTTCCTTTTTGTCTCCTTTATTTTTCCAAGACCAATAATCTTTCTTTAAATGACCCGGCTTACCATAGTACCAACAATCCCTCTTGTCTCTAGATTGGGACCTTTTTTCCTTTGATTTTCCTCGTGACTTCCCACAACTTCTAGAATTGTTTCCTCTCTCCTTTGTTCTACCCCTTCTTTCTACATTCAAAACACTACCCGATGTGGATGTTCCAACTAAGATTTTCCTACGAATTTCCTCACTCAAAATAACACCAACAACATTATCAAATTTCAATGTATTTGAACCAGAAACATAATTGCTAATAGCCATTACCAAGCTATTCTAGCTTTCTGGAAAAGAACACAGAATCAAAAGAGCCCTAACTTCTTCATCAAAGTTTACATTTACAGAAGTTAATTAACTGGTAACCATATTAAACTCATTTAAATGATCAACAACTGACCCACCTTCTACCATTTTCATATTAAATAAATACTTCATAAGAAATATCTTATTCGAAGTGGAAGGCTTTTCATATAACTCCGCCAGGGTTTCCATCAACTCTTGATTTGTCTTTGTTGTTGTAATATTGAATGCCACCAATTGTGCCAGGCATAAATGAATGGCTCCTAGTGCCTTTCTATCCAGAAGTTTCCTTTCCTCATCACTCATTGTTTCTAGTTTCTTGGCTATTCCTTCCAATGGCCTCCATAAATCCTTCTGATAGAGATAATCCTCCATCTACATCTTCCATAACTGATAGTTTTTCCCATTGAATTTATCTACCTTCAATTTACCCTCATCTACCATTGGTCCCACTTAACCGTGAGACTCCCACTCAATTGTGATACTTTCCTACATAGGATAACTGAAAACAACCTCGCTTTGATACCACTTGTTAGGGTTAGAAAGAAAACATCTAACAGTTAAATGTAGATTTGATCAATACACCAGAGAAATAAAACACACAGAAAATTGTAGCATAAACAAGACAACACAGAGAAATTTAATGTGGTTCACCCAATCCGAGCTACATCCACAAAATCACAGTCATCCAATGATTTTATTATCTAGTGCAAAACTTATTACAATGTTGTGAATAATCACCTTTTCCTATATACTGCAACTCTCATCCCAACCCCTTATAACAAGCTTTTTAGAAGCTTCCAGAATTAGGGTTTTACAAAGTCAATTTTTTTCCTTTTTGGTGACAACGTGAAAAAAATGGGAAAAACAAAAATTTCTCGGGGGTTGCCACCCCCAAACCCTCACCCAGGGCCCGACCTAGCCTCGAACTCTGACAAAAATACATGAAGAGTGTACAATATAGCATGATTAGTCGCCACATACCAACAACCATTAATGATAAAAGGGGGAGATTGTTGGAAATTTTTTTTTTTATTGATGTCAACCCAAGATTGGTTGTCATTGATGGAAAATGTATGTGTTGAAGGTTTCACATACTTTAGGGATAGTTGGTCGGAAATGTGTAAGACAACAATGAAATATGATGAATGAATGATGATTTTTTTGTTGTTTATGTGTGATGTAGAGGTTGGTACACCTATTCCAATATGTTTCCTACACGCCTACCTTGATATCACTCTTATTTGGTGTACCACACATTGAGATAAGTTACAAAATTTTTGCTAAGGCATTTACAGTATATACTCTAAGGTAGTGTCATGGCATTTCAGTTTGTATTCCTCTATAGTGCAATATTTTGTCTTGTGGTTCAAAAGATAAGATGGTCAAGTTGTGAAGGTGTTTTATCCAAGGATTCAAGTCATCACACCTTCTACATTGAAATTTATAAGTGGTGGTGCTCTAATCTACACTCTAGCAGTGTAATGTGTTAATATAGTCACATTACGAGGCTCCACATTTCTCTATAAGTGAATTTTTAGCCTTGTGGTTTTGTAGATATGATTAGTAATTTTTAATACATACTACTTTTTAGTATCTAGTGTTTTAGTACCTTTGCAAGATCAGTTTTCAAATGACTGTTTGCTACAATTATTCTAGAATGCTTTGTTCATGTATATTCAGTGGGTTTCTTTAGCTACATAAATATATGATGATTATAAACTTTAGGAAAATATTCAGAAGATATTGTGAATGAACTAATTTGTTCATATATTGGTATGCATGATGCTTTTGGTCTCTCCTCAGCGGTGTAAAGTTGAACAGTTGGCAGTTTTGATGGTGTTGTCATTAAGTGGGATGACAAGCTTGGTTCCTTCATCTACGGTTGGATCTAATTAATTAAGTTTTCTTTGGAGGGTATGTTGAGATGTTTTTGTTCATGTTATTTCATGTGTTTATCTACAACTCTTTTCCTTTTATATTTTATGTGTTTGGAGCTGACCTATGTGATATCATACATTTCTTCTAAAAAGTCATCTTGGAGCTGACCTATTTAAGGATTTGTGTTGATGTGAATGATATATATAGAAGGAAAAATTCATTTGTGAAAGTAATGTAGCATAGAGAATGTAGATTGAGTAGTATGTTGAAGATGAAGTGTGCAAAGTCAATGTGAAATATTAATTGTGTGAAAAAGGAATTGCAACATCAACATATGTTGGATGCTTCTTTATAAAAGTTCATACTCATAGTTCTCATTATAATTTTCATGTATCCTACTCTGAGATAGTGTGTCTCATTAGGTCCTTCTTAGTCTACAAGTCCATAGGCAGCGAGCCTTAAAAAAATTTGTAATATTTGTAAGTAGTGAGCTTCATATACTGTGAGTTAACTCTCATTGTGGCTTTTCCCTCATTGGGTATTCCATGTAAAAATCTTGGTGTCCTTATGTGGTGCATGTTTTTCTTTTATGCTCTTCTTTCAATTTATGTGATGTGATGTTTAATCTGCAAATGGGAATGGTTAAGTTTTAATATATGTTGATTCACCCCCTCTCAGCAGTACAGTTTGTTCAATAGACCTAACTAATCTTTAGAAAAACCTAGACAATTAGTTGGAAACACCAATAGGGAGCATTGTTGGTATGTGGCGACTGATCATGCTATACTGTATAGCCCATGGTATACTATACATCCTGGCCCCCTGACCTTGCCGGGGTCCAATAATTGTTTATGTTTTGGGGGCTCTAATACTGATTTAAAAGGCTATGTTGACTCAGATTTAGCAGGGGATATAGATACCAGGCGGAGTACCACAGGTTATGTATTTACAGTTGGTGGGATAGCAGTGAGTTGGATTTCTCGATTGCAGAAGGTGGTTGCTTTATCCACCACAGAGGCAGAGTATGTTGCTGCAACAGAGGCGGCAAAGGAGATGATATGGCTGCAATTTTTCATGGAGGAGTTGGGAAAACAACAGGTTGGAAATTACTTGTTTACAGACAGCCAGAGTGCTATACATCTTGCAAAGAATTCTGCTCTGCATTCTAAAACAAAACACATACAGTTGAGATATCATTTCATTCGGTCAGTGTTGGAGGATGGACAGGTTAAGTTGGACAAGATACATACAGATGTCAATCCAGCGGATATGTTT